>LGRX02034240.1:0-76958 GCA_001247695.2 Cymbomonas tetramitiformis | reverse complement strand
GAGAGTTAGTTTTGGTCCAGTCAGTCCGTCCAGTCCGTCCAGTCCGTCCAGTCCGTCCAGTTTGGACGGACTGGACGGACCGGACCAAACATTTTTAACATTCTAAGATTTCGCAAAATAGGGCTCCCATACTTAAGCCCATACTTAAGGAGTGTAACGCGTCGATCCGCGTCGACGCCTGCGTTTTCACATACTTAAGAAAATTTAAATTTTTCTTCATACTTAAGGAATATACACCGACTGCCCCTTCCCCCCCTAATCAGGGACTCAGGGGGTATAACCCAGTCGCATGTGAGTTTCAAACGTGCGTCAGAGAGAGGAACCCAACGACCGAGCTTCACAATCGTATACGATTGTCACACGTGAGTCTGGGTGTCGGACCTAGTGCTCCAGCTTGACAATCGTATACGATTGTCACACGTGAGTCTGGGTGTCATAATATTAATATTTACACTAAACCCATGTCTATATAGAGTGTTGTTTTCATAAAATAATTCATTTCTCATGGTACATTCTCATGGTCACATTCTCATAGGAATCCAATGCCGACTTCCCAGCGATACGGTAACCATGCTTTGGATGTCCCGCATGCGGTGCCAATCTCTCTTCAGTTACTACAGGCCTTGTTTCCAACCCTTACCGATACCCCGCTGCTTCTTCACATGCGCAGCACAGAAGACGTGCAACCTGCCGAGCTCGGCACCGTGTTCCCTGACGGAGCTGACGTACTTGTGATCGGTGGTGTCAGTACAACCCCCGGATCAAGCGAAGTGAAAACCCGTTGTGTAAATGCCGAACCAGCCACACACGAATCTTCCCAAGCATCAGCTTCTCCGCCTCGCCCTGAGGTAAAGCGCGAAATTTTAGTTTGTGACTTAACCGAATCGCCTCCACCTCCAAAAGACTCGAATGAATCTATGAAATCCTACAGCGCGGGACAAGAACCAAAGCTCAAGCACAAAGTCAAATCGGACTATACATCCTATACCGGACCAGCTATTCCGATAGATTTTTCTCAGGATGTTGATTTGTCCCAAGACGTAACGGTTGTTCAGTCTGAAGAGCTTGTGGACGAACTGCCTGTGCCTCTACTTCCCGGGGTAGTTTACAAGCCACGGGCTGGAGTTTTCTCTCCGTGGAAGGATTTCTTAAAATACGATCCACAGACCTGGATGCGTTCTGGGGACAAACGACGTATCAAAGGCCGACTCGTTAGAACTACGCGATGCGGTGGGGCTTTATCCTGTGACAACGATGCGTGTGTCGTATTTTGTCGAACGGGTGACCGTAACCGTTCCCAATTCACCGGTACCTTTAAAAATCGCAATCTGGCTTGCGCCCATTGCAACGCTGCACCTACGCATTCTGGGAATTGCCCGTTTAAAGTAACCACCGAAGAAGACTCTGATTGGAACATCCTCGTCCTGTCTACTAGCCCCATTGGACACAACCATTCCGTGTTGTCCACCGACCGCCCCAGCGTGGGCGAGCTACAGGCAGCTAAGACTAGGGCTGAGGAGGTTCTAAATACCGGTGGAGTGCGAAACGTGTGCCAGGTAAAACGGACTCTACTCACGGAAACCGTTTTTCCAAAAGACTTTTCTTTTCACCCCAGCCAGCTACCAGGCATCGCGAGGAAAATGAACGTCATTGATACGGCAGTGGACCATAATTTCGTGCGAGGTCGTCGACAGGATGAGGGCATGAAAGCCGTTTCCCAATGGGCTGCTCAGCACGGTAAGGGCCTACTGCAATCTTTCGCGGACGAGGGGAATATCGACAGTTTTGCTCATACGTTCGTTATGTCCAGTGTCGGAGTGGATGGAGGTGTCGATCTCGTGCGTCGCATGCACCCGAAAAGTAGCGACCACTACCTCCGCTCAGCGTACGTCCACTTGGATTTCGTACATCGCAAGGTTTCTGGGGATTGGGTGACGATGGGGGCGCACGTGTTCTCCATAGAGGCCAACGCCCTGCTCACTATTGCCACCATGAACGTACCCAAAGACTGTACCGAAACACAGGTACTGTTTTGGACATTGGTGGTGAAGAAGACGGTAGCAGCCGAACATCCGCGTGAGGAAGTATTATTCTATGGCTTCATGGGAGATGCAGCAGGTAAGTAAAAGATCATAGTTTTCAATGGGAGAGTTTGTAAGTTACACGGTTCTGACAATCGTATACGATTATGGGAACCGTTGACAATCGTATACGATTGTCAGCGGCTGACAATCGTACACGATTGTCAGCACCGTGTAAACCTACGCATGGTATACTTGGTTTTCAAGAACTGATTAATATTTGGGGCTCAGGTGCTAACTGGGCAGCAATCAAGAAAGTTTGGCCAGACCAAGATGACCGTAACAATCTGGAGTGCACGTTCCATTGGGGGCAGAACTTACATAAGATCGAATCTCTAATTCCATCAGATCTCCATGCCGAGCACAAAGACCTCTTACGGCGATGGATTCACTCTACTCCCGAGGCCAAGGTGTCCTGTGAAACTGCCATCTTCGCTTGGTATGCTGAGAAGTGCGACAGGTCGAATCAGCCAAAATTGAATGCGTACATCGTTTTCCAAATACGGCACGCGCAGCACATTCTGACGCAATTCAAGGATCAAAGCGAAGACATGACCGCCGAAATCCAACGACCGCTTGTATGCCTTGCGGAAAGCATGCACGCGAAGTGGAGATCGTGGGGGGCATACTACTCCACCTTGTTGGAGTCCGTGGAATTCGATAGCCTTATGCAGATTCGACAAATTTGCCTGGCGATGAACCGGCAGAACTCAACAAAGCACTTGTTGTGCGTGCAAGGTCGTATTCGTTCATTGGAGGATAAGTGGGTTAAAGGCGTCCTTACTCAGGCAGAGTTTGCAGATGGTCGCGAATTAATGCAAACAGTTCGTGCTGGCGCGACAGGATGGCTTCCCCAGAGGGGCATCCCTGCAACGGACACCCACCGTCCAGATAAGGTAAACCATGGGGGGGTTTCGCGCAAACGCCCTGCGGAACTTCCCTCGGAAGGCGTTGCCTCCAAGAAGACGCGCACTGCCTCGGCGGTGCCACCTGCCTCTGCGGCAAGACCTACCTCGGCGGCAAGACCTACCTCGGCGGCACCACCTACCTCGGCGGCAAGACCTACCTCTGGGGTAAGACCTACCTCGGCGGCACCACCTACCTCGGCGGCAAGACCTACCTCGGCGGCAAGACCTACCTCGGCGGCACCACCTACCTCGGCGGCAAGACCTACCTCGGCGGCACGTCCGGAGCGTGCTTCAGTTCGCGTTTACCCGGAAGCTGGTGGGGACTTCCAACCTTCCCTGCTTCACGTCACGCGGGCAGGCACTAACGGTAAATGCTATGGACGGAAGTCTAATGGTTCTCGTCACGACATCCCAATCGCGAAAGGGCAGCTGACTATTGGGTACACCGGAAGCTTGACCTATTATTTTCCAGCAAAAAACTTAACTCTTCAAAAGGGTCAAGTTCGCGAAGTGAGGACCACTCCCCCGATCGGGAGGATTATATTCTGCTCGTGGAAATGTGTTCAAAACCCATGGTATTGTTGTCACGTTTCGATGCCTGGACTGCCCGAGGGGGGGGCGAACCGTGTACCCAAACTTCTTGTTGCACCGGACACAAAGATCCTGGAAAGTGAGGAGACTCGTCTCTGTTCTCTTGGTGTTTGCGTTGCCCATGAGGATGTGACCCCAGGAGAGGCTCGAGGACATCTGGTGAGATCGGAGAATTCGGAGATGGACGTGGAGGAGAGACTTCGCAACGGTGTTAAGGTGAAAGCGAGTGGCAAGGGTTTCTTGACGAAGAAGATAGCGAATTCCTATACCGCGCTCCACAGCATGGTTAAGACCGATAACCTTGCACTGACTCAAATCCGGAAATGTGTTCCTGGTGGTGCAACCGTCTATAACTTCCGAGTTTCTCACACTGATTCCGATGGCCGTGAATACCTCTTGGAGTTTGGACGAGAATACCGTTGTTCGTGTCCGTGTTTTCGAGATATGGCGAGGACCCGACCTGCTCCATGCAAGCATTTCCTTTGGCTGTACTCCGAGATATTCGAAATTCCGATCATTACAAGTGTGGGATACCTTCACGAGCCATCGCTGCTATCCTCAGAAGTGCGCAAAATACTGTCGTATTATCCTGGAATTCCGGACAACTTCGATCTCTAGTTGCTTAGCTAGAATACAAACGTAAATCTGTGATGGCATCTTATATATTTTACAGTGTATGCATTTTCATATACGTTATTCAAAACATTTTGTATACCATTGCATGTGTTAGCACCCTCGTCCACATTCGAATATGATTAACCGTACGGTTTCAGCTTGACAATCGTATACCATTGTCACACGTGAGAGAGACTTAGTGCCGAGATCGTGTATCCTTTTGCATGTCGTATAACCCTGCCTGGATATTCGCGAAGAGTTTGTCACTACTCGTGCACATTCGAATATGATTAACCGTACGGTCGAAGCTTGACAATCGTATACGATTGTCACACGTGAGTATTGTAGTAGATATATTTATAGATTTTCTTTATCTATATATACCAGGAAAATATTAAAATAATTCATAATTTTACAGATGTCTACAGGGAGGTTATCAAGAGTCAGAAAGCCCACTGCTAAGGCACAGGCTGTGGCTGCCGGGCGTGAGGGAGGTGCGTACCTGCAGCCCTATAAATGCATGTCGGGGTGTCATTGATTTCATTATTGCATGGCTCGTACAAAACAAACCGCTCGAAAGAAAATCGGAGGCTCAATGAGAGATTTACAGCGTATGGCCTCCGGAGGTGCACAGGCCTCTCAGAGCGGATCTTTGGCATCCGGTGAAGGTGGTTCAAATGAGTTACCCGCCGCTGGTGTTGCTCCAGGTACCGCAGGAGCTGCCACTCCATTCGCAAGTGAAGATGCCACTCCAGTCGCAAGTGATCCTCAACCTACAGCTAAATCGCCAAAGCTGACTATTACAGTTGGTAAACCGAAACCAGCTCAGCAACCAGCACAGCAACCAGCTGAGCAAGTCGTTGCGCTAATGCTCGAGTATGCCGCTACAACTAATAAGAAGGAGAAGAAAGACCTCGAGAGTGGAATTCGGGCCGTTGTGGAAGGTGGAGATAATAAGGAGATAGTTGATACAGCTGTTGCATTACTGAAGAATCGGGACGCACCTAAAGCTGCTGTCACTCTTAAAAGATTGCTAGGTAAGAGAAAAGCTGATGCAGATGCACCGCCAGAGGCAGGGCCAGAGGCAGCGTCAGCTCCTGCACCCGAGACCTCGGGGAGTGCACCACCGCCAAAGCGTGCTCGTGACCCGAAGGGTAAGGCAGCGATATCTGGGACCACTGATGACGACAACAGGCAAGACTACATATTCCCAGGACCGCTGAATATCAAAAAAGTGATCTCAGAATGGACTTTTCGTCCCCAGCTTATTACTCGAGAAGACAAAAAGCTTCCAGTAGTTGCCCCTCTTGGCTTGCTGTTACATCCTGCTGATGTTCAGGGCGACTCAAACCGACTTTCGTTTACCCGCGCGACTTCACAAGAGGGAATAGAGAAGCAGAAGAAGGTCATCATGGAGCGATGGGAGGTGGACAAATCACATGTCATCGTGTGGTGGACTGGACACTATTACACGGACGAAGAGTATAGGCAAATGCTCATGTCCAAGTTTTATCACGGTGAGGCATTGCTTGTCAGCACTAGTATTATGCAAGGGTTCGGGACTTTCCTACAAAGCTTGACAATCGTATACGATTGTCAGACCTAAGTTCATTTCGGTTGCTTGCAGCGGCGGATGCGGAGGCTCCTGAGGAAGTAAGCAATTTCAACACCATGGTGCACAATCTGGAGACCGACTATCTCAACCTATTCGATAATGATCCTGACGACTACAAGAGGTGGGTGAAAAACAAGTTCATGCGAATGCAGCTTGTCGTGGTGGATGGCCAGCATCGCTATGACGCCTGGCTTGACCTTGTCCTGGACGCAAGGAAACGTAAAGCATTCTGGAGCGGTACCGGGACCAGTAATAGGTCCTCTCTGGAGGGGTTGGCCACAACGATTACAATTCTGAAGAAAGAAACACCTCTTTGTGTTTTGGTAAGCGATCCTTGTATGATATCGTTTGTTTCATTGTTTCAATAAAATACCGTATGTACATGAATGAAATTTTTACAAGTTTCGGTTTGCGCAGAGCCTTATCGGGACACTGACGAACACCGACCAAACAGAAAGTCTTGTTGACTCTCACGAACACGATAAATGGATTTTGCTGTTGAATGTTGCCGACGCCTCGGAAGACCAACTGGCGCATTTTACACAATTCCCGGTAAGGCAAGCTAGTGCCAAGAGTAACGCTTGGTATCGGAATAATCTGAGGGATACGACCGCGGCGGCCTACTCGAACGAGATTTCCAAACTTCGGGATCAATCGGCAAAAGTTGCCCTCCTCCAATCGCGCGAGCGGGATGCGCAAAAGGTATGAAACTTCCGCGCTCTCTCATGTGTCCTCACCCACGTGTGACACTCGTATACGATTGTCAAGCTTCAGTTCTCACCCACGCGTGACAATCGTATACGATTGTCAAGCTTTGGCGCTAGCTTCGCCCCTGACTCACGCGTGACAATCGTATACGATTGTCAAGCTTTGGCGCTAGCTTCGCCCCTGACTCACGCGTGACAATCGTATACGATTGTCAAGCTTTGGCGCTAGCTTCGCCCCTGACTCACGCGTGACAATCGTATACGATTGTCAAGCTTTGGCGCTAGCTTCGCCCCTGACTCACGCGTGACAATCGTATACGATTGTCAAGCTTTGGCGCAAGCTTCAGTTCTCACCCACGTGTGACAAGCGTGTCGCCCCTTACATGTGTCCAACGTGTCTTGCTTGCAGATTTTGCGGTTACTGGATCCAAAACTGGGAGACGAATGGCGGAAGGAAGCTCTCGAGTTGAAGAACTATCCGAAAGAACTGCAGCCTGTTCTTACCCTAGAGGCTATAAGCACCTCGCTATCAGCCTTAGGGTTTGATGTACGATATTTTTTCTTTGTTCTGAAAGTGGCGAAGGAAGGAGCATTAATGGCCGATGTGGACAAACGGAAGGAGTTCTACCAGAAATATGGGATCAGTTGCAAGGGCAAGTTTTTGACTGGCACTGAGTTCAGCTCGTATTGTCATCGTCTTGGTTTCATCAAGGATGTCATCGAATCTGCCAAGGCCAAGTTTGCCTCGCTGATGGGTTGGACTAAATACCCAGATTGGTATAAACACGCAGAGGCTATCAGGGACGTCTATGATGATGATGAGGATACGCAGGAGACTATACTCAAACTAAACGTTGACACCCCTTGGGGACCCTATGACTTTAATGGGGTAACGTACCGTGATTCGCAGCATATGACGTACGTGCAAAATCATCACCATTTTTTTATTCAGAACGTCCACGGAGAGCCTGATTTGGAAACCAAGCTTCTGGTGTGGATGTTAATCCAATCTTCCAACAAATTCTACACTGCACGCTTCGATGAGGTCATGAAGAGCATGATGAAAGCAAAACGATGGAAGCGCGTTGATTCCAAGGAAGGAAGGGCTATGGACAAGAGTGTGAATAAGCCATCGCAGGATACAATGCATACCTACAAGACTCTTGTGGATTGCGCTGGTGAGTTAGTCCTCACAAGTATTTTTTTTTAAGTTGCAGGATTACAAGTCCTAATGACAGTGATGTTTGCTATGCAGCCACGCGTATGATCTTGTGCTACATTCACTCCTTGCCGGATGACTACATCGAGATTCGAAATGGCGGTCGCTTTGGGGCTACGTTCACGATTCCGAAGCTTTATGGCCCTGCCTACACTGAGGCACCCGTATACGATCCCGCATGGTTTAAGCAGACGTTGGGCATCACCCATACGAAAAGGGGGGTTGAGGAAAACTGCCTGCATTTGCTATGGGCGATTCAAGCAGGAGCTGGGTCTCAGATTAATCTGGCCCCTGCAGTACTGGCAGCGTCGCGGATGATGGAAGCCAAAGAAATGCCAGATATCAATGACGAGATCGCCGCGTTCAGTGCGAAGGTGACCCCATTATACACTTGTGATGATCATGCCATGGGGATGATCGGTCAGTTGGTAAATGTTGGTAAAAGAAGTGTGACAATCGTATACGATTGTCAAGCTCTGGCGTTAGCTTGACTTAGAGTCTGCTCTGTCTCTGAGTTCGAAGACTGATTCTGATGCGTATTACAGGCCGTTTGGGAATGGCTGGAACTCCGTGTGAAAGCGTCACGCCGGGAGGGCGGGATGCCGGATGCTCTGGTTAAAACGGAGATTTTCGATCATGATTGGGAGCCGAAGAGCGCGGTGATTGAATTCATGGAGCTGAAAATCCAACACAAGGAGCTGCATGCTGTAGAGGGAGTCCAGCAGCCGGTGGACTTCAACAAGTGCCATCGCGAGTTGCTGGCGAAGCTTCTGACTGAGGGATTGCTGGATTTCGGAATGAAGGTTAGAACTGTTCAAATATCTACATTGCAATGTATTAAGTATTTCCTGCGTATGTATTTCAAAGCAGACTGATGAAAGCAATGTTCCACAGGTTAACGAATCTCGCGCCGAAAGGAATAAGGGTCCACGCAGCAATCAAGTCATGGTCAATTGGCGCAATGAAAAAACATTGCAACACGCTCGCTATGGAGTGGATCTGATCTTTGTGGATGGTCCTTTTGGGCTGTTTTCGGAGGTATGGGATACCTATTCAACAGACTTCTACTCATACATGGGTGGTATTTGCATGTCGACTATGGATTATGGTGGCATTGTGATTCTATTCTTACCGGACTCGACCACCCGCAGTAATGTGACCATTAATGGAAAAACCTTCGCGATATCGAGGCAGCAAGCAATCATCGATGCCTTCTGCGCTTCGACCAAAGGATGGCCGCTGCAATGGACATGCCACCAGACGGTTCAATACTGGAATCGAGGCGGAGGACGCATAGGTAATAATGCGGCTGGTCCGGTCAGCGTTTTGCAACCGTATGTGTTGCTGCACTTGGTGGAAGATCCCTCAAAGAGTAATAAGCTACCGAAGTGGGCCCCGCTGCGAACAACGGTCGGAAAGTTTTCGAACGCGTTCACGAACAGCATGGTAAGAATCCTGGTATGCATTCATATCTTGTCATGAATGCAACTCCGCCAAACAAAATTGTCAAGAAGATGCACTAGCTCAGACACGCAGACTCGCAAGTGACAATCGTATACGATTGTCAAGGAGGTGCACTAGGTCCGACACTCAGACTCGAGTGTGTTGTTTGTTTATAAACAGGAGGTACCGCTGCCACCTAAGGAGTACCTGAAGAAAGAAGATGGACAAAATATTCGCAGCGTTCAGAAGCCAATCCGTCTTTACCGTGAGCTGATGCGCTTGTACAGCAACATGGATGCTTGTGTTATGGAATTTCCTTGCGGAACGGCTCCAGCCTCCATGGCGGGGTATATGGAGCAAAGGCATGTCCTTTCGATCGACATGGATGCAGAGGTGTTGAACATGGCCAGAGCACGGTATTCCGAGGTGCTCGCAGGTGACATAGCGCTGATAGAAAAACGAAAGGCCAATGTGCCTGATGACCACGAAATGGATTTGGGTGATGTCGCGGATGCTTTAGGCATTGATGCTATTTCGGCTACTCCGGTTATGGAGGATGAGCAGCCAGATGCTTGTTTCGAGCTTACAGGCGCTCTCGCGGCAGCGTTGCTCGCGCACCCCGACACTGGACATAGCGTGTAAATCTGCATGAATGCTAGTACATTGGACACTGGCGGGCTCCGACCCTAGAACCGAGGACACCCACGAAACATACATTTCAGGGTAGCACAAAATATCCAAATAATTGTAATAATACAATCTGCGTGCACACTAAACATGTTGCACATACCCGATCATAAATCGTTCGCTATGATCCATCCCCCGAGCCCATCCGTTGTACTGTCGAGTTCATGTTGTTGAAGTGTTTTTCTTGTCAATGTCATACATTGGCATACTTTGGCAACTAAACTCTCTTCACGGGGAACCGGATGGAAATAGGAGCGACCAGAGCGCAAATATTGATCTACAATGCGTATCACGCGTGCAGCAAGCCGGCATGTCATGTACACATCGGGGTAACGATTCAAAATTCTATTGGTTGCCGGCGCGTTTGATAAGCTATCGATGGCCCACACCCCAGCGTTAGACAGGTCATCGTAACGGAACAACACACTGATATTTACTAACGGAACATTGGGCACATGGAGCATGGAAACGAATGGGGAGCAGGTATCATCGCCACATCGAATCTGCCATTCCAAGATGGGAAGTGAGGACGATTCTGATCTTTCAGTCGAATTGAATCGGACATGTAAAACATGTGCGTGGGGGGACTCGGGCAGTGGGGTTAAAAGAATGGTGTCCAGCGCGAACATTTTGAGGTGGTCCGCGATTAATTTCGGAGACAAGCACATTCCGCTAGGAGCCACCATTTCAGGATACTTTTGATGAAACATGCTTTGTAGGCGTAGGAGGGAGACATGGGCTCGGTGAATTAAGAGACGAAGGTTGGCGTCTTCCATAAAAAAAATGTAGGCGGTAAGAAGAGAGCGGGTGATAGCGTTGCCGCAAGGGACTAGCCCAACACTTAGCGCGGGTTGCGCACGCCCGATTATTGTATCATTGAACTGTACGCAGACACATCTTATTCGGCAGAGATTCCCGAGATACATACATAACGGTTCATTGGAATGATCAGGTCCGTAAGGAATGGCCTGAAAGATTTTTAACAAGACGTTATTCGGAAGGTGCATCATGTGTAAAAAAATGACGTTTATCTATTACTTCAACCCGTTATATTTCGAAACAGCCGAAGGGCAATAGCTTCGACACTCAGACTCACGTGTGACAATCGTATACCATTGTCAAGCAGTTGCACTAGGTCATACCCACACTGCGAGTATGGAATGATGAGAACGCTGTATACGGAAGTAGCGAAAATGATGCAGCAGGGTATGAATAAAACACTACTTAGAACTAACAATTATTTTCTTAAAATAATTGGTACAATTAGCATGTTCTTAGAAGCCAAAGTCCAAGTCCTCGTCAGGCATATCCGCCGCACAGTTGCAAGCTCCTAAATATTGCTCTATACTCTCGCCGCGCTGCTCCGGTAACAATAAATCATTTATCTTGTCCACAGGTATTTTCAGATTTCTAGGCGTTACCCACCTCCCCGTCCAAGGGTTCCTGGAGGGAAATCGTTCGAGATGCATCAAGGTAAAGAATAGGAAAAACCGAGTTCGGCGTACATAACGGTATCCTGCAGAGATTGCGTCCAAGTCCCAATTTCCCTGAATGATAGGCCTTTCGCAATGCGCGTATACGTTTTCCGCATTACAGTTTACGCAAGGTGTATGACCGAAAATGTTCACATGATTTATCATATCTTCATCCTCGTCAAAACCATCTAACCAAAGCAAGACTCGCTCAACCTGCCGGGTCAGCGCCATTTCTCAGGAAGTTCTTGAACGCGAAAATAAATGATTAAAACTCGCTACAACACGTCTTAAATAGGCATGGGAGCAAGGTATTTTTTTCCTAACGGCAATTGCACCACTTTCCGTCGTCATCAGGTTCCTGGTCAAAGCCTGTGCCCTGGTTAATCAACTCCGGAATGAAATCTGTGGGAACCGCCATTGTTTTTGGGGTAAGTGCGCCAGGGTTGTAGTGCGTTGGAGTGTACGTATGTTGCGCAGTGGTGCCGGGATACCGATGCGCATCCAACAGTTGAAAATACCATGTTTCCCGAGTCTCGCGGATAAACCTCCATTTAGCCTCAGAGGGGTCATGTGTAGGAATCAGCGCAGGATCGATGAACACTTCCTCGCGATATAAGAACCAATTCCAGGAATGGCACACATTGCATTTTTCGTATTCGATATACATACGTTCAAGCTCAACAAGTGCGTCTTCCATGAACTCAGGAGTATTCATGATGCTAGTATTTTACTGCGAAAATAAATGAATAAAAGACATGTAACATTAATTATATAGCAGTAAACTTCGAGAGATTTCCTTTCAACACGGTGTTGACAATCGTGTACGATTGTCAGAAGTGTGCAGAGGGTAGTTTTGGTATGCACGGCGTGAAAGTTATTGTTTTTCCTACATGTAAGTATACGGTTTATTTCAGTACTAACACGTGACATAAGTGTTAGCTACCAAGCATATGTCTCCTCATTGCACGCGCTAGCATCAATTATGCGCGTTAGGGTGCAGATTCTGAACATACGCCCGCAACCTTCGCATCTCCTTTCATCTTCCTGCAGCAGATCGCTTTCCAGCTCTGTCAGGGCACCGTGCGTAGTTTCGCTGTAGCGGTGTCTATTTCGCCAGCCCCGCCACTCCAAATCTGAGTATCGGTGGTAGATCCACCCGCCCTCATACCAGTACACGAGATGCCTCACCCCGAACCTTTCGCTGGATCTACGGCCGTGGACGTACATCGGCCAAAAACTCCCCCAGTGATAGGTCCTGAGATTAACTGCATGTTGCCCGAAGTCCTCCCAGTCTTCTTCAGCTTGTTGCCGCGCTCGCCGCCACAAGCGGATAATTAAACGGTCTTCAGGAACCCATTGGGCTTGTTGTAACTGGCAGTCGCGAAACGTAAAAGCATCGAAAGGCCATATCCAATACTGCAATATTCCAATACTGGGCATAATGGTGAGGTAGTCTAAGGGGCGGGTTGTGGTTCTATGTGACGAACACAGGTGTGATGAAATGACCTCCGGTTGCAACTCCTCCAATATATATATCCAACATATATCCTAAAACCCTGAACCTTAGACGCCCCGATATGTCTATGTGCAGCACACCTGACACCAAGACTCACCTGCTTGACAATCGTATACGATTGTCAAGCAGGTGCACTAGGTCCGACACCCAGACTCACGCATGCGACTGGGTTATACCCCCTGAGTCCCTGGTTAGGGGGGGAGGGGGGAGCCAGTGTCTATTCCTTAAGTATGAAGAAAAAATTTAAATTTTCTTAAGTATGTGAAAACGCAGGCGTCGTCGCGGGCCGACGCGTTACACTCCTTAAGTATGGGCTTAAGTATGGGAGCCCTGATTTGTGAAATGTTAGAATGTTAAGAATGTTTGGTCCGGTCCGTCCAGTCCGTCCAAACTGGACCCGGACTAGCTGGACGAATTTGGACTGGCTTGGAAACGAGGTGGACACGGACCGACTGGACCGATATGAATCCCGGTGCGAGGTGGTGGATTAGCGAAGGAAACAGCACGGGGAGGACGGTCTTGAGAGCGCCTCTGAGCCGCCTCCGTGTCAATGTCACTCTCCACCTCCTCAGCAACTTCCCGGATCTTCAACAAGGCGTTGTGGGTGCCTGGGATGTCGTCAGCGACAGCCTTCCTCTCCCACTCTTCTGGTTTGGAGACATCCAAGTGGATGGCTCTCAGGCGCCGCATCACCTTGGGTGCATATTTCAACCCTCGGCGGTACGTAGAGAGCATCGACAGGTTGGTCATCTCCACGCAATTGGGGACTCTGCCGGCCAGGAAGTTGACGGAGGCCATGCGGGTCTCCAATCGCGAGAAATACTCCGCCGCGGTCTCGTTCATCGCCTGCTTCAGGGCAATGGCCTCGCCATGTGCGTTCTCCAGGTAGGCCTGCGTCAGGGAGCACACCGCCAGATCGCTGAAGAACACGTCCAGCTCCCCGTAGCGTTGGTGCCAGGCTTGCTCGGACCCAAAGGTCCCCGCCGCGCGCTCCAAGAACTTTCTCTGCTGGTCTTGAAGAGTGTGCTCCTTGAAGCTCCAAAGAAGGCTTGACACACTCGCCTGGTACGCTGATACTGATAGCGTACAACTGGGAGTGGTCAGTGCTTCGATCACGATGGCCTCCTGGAATACCTTCCGCACCATGTTGGAGTAGTGCTCCAACTGCGTCAGGAGGCCCTCCTTGTCGGCCGATTTCGTGTCGGACGCGGAGCGGGGGAACCTGGTGACGCTCTTGACCAGCTTTAGCACCATCTCCTTGGTCTTGTGCTCCAGGCGGACCTCGTCTGAGAATGCTCGCAGGTTAGTGCCCTGCGGCAGACGGACGATGCCTGGAACAAAGGGGGTGGCGCTGGGAGAGAGCACGGGGTTCGCAGCGGCGGCAGAGTGAACGGGGTTCGCGGCAGTGGCAGAGTGAACGGGGTTTGTGGCGGCGGAGTGGGGGAAACGGGCTGGAGGTGGTGGTCCCGGGGCATGCGCGGGTGGAGGCGCGGGCGCGGGATTTGTGGGGACTGCAGTCGGAGTGGGCGGTAATGTAGGGGCTGATGGTGGTGCGGGGAGTGGAAGAGGTGTATGGAAGGGCAGGGGTGTGGATGGTTGTGCGGCCACCACGCTCATGCTCCGGTACCAATCGGAGTTGCTGACCTCCGACCACGCGGCGAGCCCGTCCTGATCGAAGTTCTGCATCTCCGACTCCCGCGCGGTAGCAGGGATCCACTCCCACACTGGCTGCCCCATGCTGGTAGACCGCACATTGGCCGCGGCTGGGTCCCCCATTGCCATATCCATGACCTCGCGGTCGACCATGAGGACCCAGGTCTCCACACGAGGGTTGGTAAGGGGTAGGGGTGCATGGTGTAGCCGGCCTCCCATGCGCGCATATGCAGTCAGCGGCGCTCCCAGCAGGTGCATGATCCTGAACAAGATGGCGTCGCCCTGCACCCCAGCCCGGCGGCGTTCATCCCATGGCAGGGAGACGGTTGCCGCGCCTCGCACCCCAGCTGGCTGGTGCACCCACAATGACCCACCATCGTGGGTGACGAAGAGGGCTCTGACCTCTGGGTACTGAGGGTAGGAGGGCTCTGGTGCGGGGTCGTCAGGGGGATCCTGAGGTGGATCACTGGGGGGGCCTGGTGGCGAGTCGCTTGAACTGGAGTCTCTGGGCTCTGAGTCGGGGTTGCCACCGCCGTGCACCACCGTCTCCATCGACTGCCGCCGGCGGGCCACCATCATGTTGTGGGGATTTGGCCGACCCCGTGAGTGGGAGGTTCGGCGGGAGCGGTCTCAGCGGCGGTCTGAGGCACTGGAGGGGTTACGCTGGCGGCGGCGTCTGCCTCGTGTAGATGGTCCGCCGTCAGGCCCTGTGCGCTGCCCTGATGAGGGTCGCCTGGTGGGGAGGCTCCTGCCGATGCCGTCGCGCCAGGCAGCGCGAGTCCTCTCGAGAGCACCGCGGAGATGTCCAGGGCCTGTACTGCCGCTAGGACTTCTCTGCGAATGTGTTCACTTCGGCTGCTCGCGTCCGAGTCAGAGCCGGACCTGTGGGCAGCCCTCCGCCTGCGCTCAGCCCGTGCCTGCGTGCTTCGGCTGCCTCTGGTCCCCGTGCTGGTGCGGCTGATGTCCGTGCCGGAGTCGGGGTCAGAGTGATCAGGTGCGTGGCTTGGGCCTGGAAGATGTTTGCCATGTGTCGCAGGGCCCGAGGATGCCCTTCGGGAACGCCGACGCCGGCGAGTCTCTGAGGTTGTTGCCACCGCGGGAAGGTGACGCACCAAGAGCTGGGTCCCGCCCGAGACGTTCTGCTGAACTCCGCTGTCAAGGGGTACCTGCAGAGGGTCCGGCAGGGCCGCGGCGCCGATGCTGATGAAGTGCTGCAGCGATGAGAGATCCGCGCCTGAGTCGTGAAGCGCGGAGGTGGCTGGTGCCAGCTGATGGGGCTGCTGTGGTCGATGCTGCGGCTGTTGTGGCAGCTGCGGCTGCTGTTGCTGCTGCTGCTGCTGCTGCTGCTGCTGCTGCTGTAACTGCTGCTGTTGTAACTGCTGCTGCTGTAACTGCTGCTGCATCGGTTCCAGTGGCTGCTGCTGAAGCCACTGCTGTTGCTGCTGCTGGTACGCGAGCCACTGCTGCTGCTGCTGTAGCTATTGTTGGAACGGTGTGGGATATGCGCCCACGGGGTGATGGGTTCCCAGTGTGAACGGCACTGGTGATACTCCCCCAGCGAGGGGCGCTGATTGGGGCAATACCCAATTGACGCCGTTCCATACAGCCTGTGCGGGGGTACCATCCGGCATAGTATAAGGGCGGGGCACCGCTGTGTAGGGCATGGTGGTGCCTGGATGTGGAATGGGGTGAGCGGAAGCGTATGCGGTGGGCGATGGGAAGGTCATGGGGGAGAACAGTGTGTGGTGTAGCTGCTCTGCGCTGACACTCATGCTGGGAAATGCTTCTGATGTCTGCTGTGACATTCTGACTGCTGAGCTGGTTGAGTTCAAAGACTGGGTGTGGCAATAGCCACAGGTGAGCAAAAGTAGTGAGTGCTCGCCTTTTTATTTAATCAGTCTCGTCCTCGTCGATGTCACTCGCTGGAGGCGACGGAGCGGGACTTCCAGGTGGAGATGGGGGAACCCAATCAGCGCCAAGGAGGACCCAAGGGGGGGCGCCGATCACTTGTATTGCCTGGAGATGCCACACGTGGTCGTAATGTACTGGTGGGATAGCCAGCGTGACTTTGCCCAGGCGTTCAGTCGCTGTTCTCCTCTTCGTCGTCAGAGGAAGAGGGGGAAGGAGGGCCGCTCCAATAAGGACCGCTCTGCCAGAAAGCGCCTGCTGGTGGATAGGTAGGGTCTGGAGGGAATACCCACTTAATAGGTCCTTGCTTCCACCACGCTCTTCTTCTGTATTTGTCTGGGTCTGGGGGTACTGCCATACACCAGCGAACTCAAAATTTGGCCAGGGCTCCGCGACACGATTTTTGAGTGCCTAGGCGCGCAAGCAAGGGTCAAGCAGCGACGAAAGGAGAGGTGCCAGGTCCAATGCAGAGGTCCAGTGAAGTCCCAGACGGTATTTGTACTCCGTAAGTCCCAAAAAAGCCCCAGTCAGTGCACTGCTGGAAGATACCAGGAGGTGCTGAAGGGCTGCCAGAAACGTCCCAGAACTGCTGAAAGCGCCGTTTGGTGGAGCTTTCCCCGCTGCTGATGGCCGTGAGGGCAGTATCAGGGGTTTCTAGGCTGTTCTATGGGGTCTAAGGAGGGGTTTTTCGGTGGTGGGAGCTACTGGGATAGGTTTTGGGGTAGGCTGGAAACTGTCAAAAACGGCTATTTTTGGCTGTTTTGGGCGGTTTTTCGCCTTTTTGGGGCTCTGAAAGGTAAGCTATATGGTTTTCTTGGCTACTGTAGACCGGGGAAACCCTTCAGGGTGCTCCCTGACGGTCGTTTGTGGCCTGGGACGGACTTCGGGTTTAAGATCGGAAAACGAATGCTTGGGTTTCTGAGCCAGTTTGAGCCCCCAGTGTTAAGGAGCAAAAATATGAAGTTTTGGAGATATTTTCCAGAGAATACAACCGTTGTATACGAAAAAAAATGTACTTACGGAGGCAAAAATTGCGCACAGATAGCCGGAAGTACAGCTCTCCCCCTGTATCACAACGAAAGTTCCAATAGGTCCGTGGGCGAGTTGCGCAGAGGCGAAACCGCAGCACGCTGATACCAAATGTGCCAGGGGCACGACGACAGATGCTCGGAAATATGTTTTTGATTGAACGTGCAAAGGTACACAATTCGGATTTTATAATATACTGGATCAGGGCCAGATTGAGGTACAAACGATAATTCTGTTCCGAGTTCTGAAGGCTAAACACTTCTCAAGTGCTCCACTTATTCACTCGTCACTCAGGTTGCAGGGTCAACCACTCGAGAGCCGATGTCACACTTCGGCTCAACGTTCAATTCCCGATCCGATCTCATTTCTAATTCCGATCCGTCATTCTCGATTCAGATGTTATGCCAACAGACTGACACGATGACTGCCCCACAGTACTGTCATACTACTGTACTGTCATACTGTCATACTGTCATAGCGTCATACTGTCATACTGTCATAACCTTGATATCTGATATTCGATTTCATTGTCTTTTCAACCCCGATGCGAATCTGACCATTCTTCGAGGGTCTGACTGAGTTCCACGATGACACCCCCCACAGTACTGTCATACTGCTATAGTGTCATACTGGCATACTGTCATAGTGTCATACTGTCATACCCCGGACATCTGGTATTCATTCTCATCGTGATTTCAAGCCCAATTTCACTGTCATCGTGCCAATCCCAGATTACCCCCGATGACACACATACGGACACATAGGCATATCGGCTCACGCTGTGCCTCCGGGCACAGGTCAAGAACGCCAAGTTGCGTGAGTACAACATCGCGCACCGGTTCGACAACCACAAGATGGGCATCACCACCGAGGAGTGGCTCAAGCTGCCGGAGACCAAGCAGCAGCAGGTGGCAGCCAGTGCTGAGGTGAAGGAGAAGCTCGCTGCGGAGTTGTCAGCTTTGCAGGCAGCAGGACCGGTCAAGGGAGACAAGAGCACATAGGCACAGGCGCAGTCAGAGGCGAGTGAAGACGACGCGGAGTACCACTCAAACTTCAACGAGCGAGAGGAGTACGACGTGAACGAGCACGTGTGCCCCGCCGATGAAGGGTTGTTTGCCAGCGACCACGCTGAGCCGCGTCCTGCACCAGAGTTGCAGGCGAGGGCCGCAGTTGCCCTGGGGAACACGCAGAAGATGCAGGGCTTCCGGTCAAAACGCCTGAGGAGTTCGATAAGAACGCCCAGGTGCCCAGAGCCCCCCCTCCAAACCTCTTGAGCGAGAAGTTCCACCTGCTGGCATCACCTGCTGCCTGCGTGAGTGACCTGGGGGTGGTCGACTTCAGTGAGCACGGACACGTGCGGGCGGGCACCATCAAGACGCCGCGCCTATGACGCTTTGAGAAGGAAGATGAAGCAACACCTGACCGAGGAGCAGACTCTGCTGATGGCACAGGTGCAGCCGATATGCAAGCTTGATAACGCCACTCTCTGTGAGGGTTTGGCGCTGGTGTCTTCCGGGGGTGAGCTGATGCTGTACCGGGCCATCCTCATGGACACCGGTGCCAATTGCAACATCATCTCCATCGCCGTCGTTAGGCGACTGGGGCTCACGGTCTACGAGGCCAGCACTGGAGCCAAGGTCACCAGGTGTGACAACAGCCCCACCAAGTTCACTCATTACTGTCACGTGGACGTCATACTGTCAGCGGGCACGCCGCACATGACGCTTCATCGACTTCATGCCTTCGTGGCATTTGAGCCAGACAACTCTTGGGACCTGCTGGTGGGCACCGGGCCGCTGAAGAACTCCCTCATGATCGACATCAAGCTTGGGAGTGGCGTGGCTGTGTCCCATGCGCCCTCAGTCTTGGGCATGGACACCCAGGTGATACTTCCACTGGTAGATATGACGCCACCCAAGCGCCCCAGCAGCGTCAGGCGAGTGGACCCTATCGTTTGCCTAACGACAGAGATCTTTGGCCCAGATCTATCTGGTGTGCGGGTGGCCAGCGCACCATCCTTCCAGTGCAGAGGAAGAGAGGATCGCTGCCTCCGGGGTCCGCTCTGAGCACATCGACGACATAGAGGCGTCGCCTATACGGTCACCTTCTCCTTCACCAAAGCCTGGCGAGCTCACAGTAGCACAACGACTGCAACAACGAGCCCGCTCCTGGAGGTGTCCCATGGACGAGCGCCGGAGGAGTGCGTTGCCATCACTGGCGAGCAGTTGGCAGGAGGAGTCAGAGCGTATGCTCGCGAGCGTCTGTGCGAACCCGCTCCCTTGGGAGGGTTGCAGGGTGGAGCGTTGGGACAACCGGGCGGACGACGTCAGTGCCCCGTACAGGTGGAAGAACCAGAGGTTGTACAGAGACAAGAACGACACCGCGCGGCTGTGCTGCATTATCAAGCATCACGACCTGGCAGAGCCACCTTCCCTGAGACATATCCCCGTGGAGTTTGCCCGATGTGGTGAGCAGAAATGAGTGAGGGAAGACCAACTGAGATGGCCCAACTGGCTGAGCATCGATCAAAAGGTGTACCGGGACGAGGAGAGTGACAAGTGGATGTTCAGGGACAGTTACACCACTCACATACCGTCTAACAAGCGGGATGTCATCTACCCCCGGCGGACTGGTCCGATGCTCGACAACAACAAGCTGAAGATGTTGCAGGACAAGGTGAAGGGCAGAAGTATCCCAGTGGTGAGGTCACCGGTATCCTCATGTGGGATTTGAGCAAGCGAGTCTTCTGCGTTCAGCCCGAGTC
This sequence comes from Cymbomonas tetramitiformis, assembly GCA_001247695.2. NCBI lineage: Eukaryota > Viridiplantae > Chlorophyta > Pyramimonadophyceae > Pyramimonadales > Pyramimonadaceae > Cymbomonas > Cymbomonas tetramitiformis. The sequence goes on along the minus strand of LGRX02034240.1, from coordinate 56,747 downwards.
AGCCACTCAGTACTAACATCGATCTGATGCAGTCCACGTTAGACCACGCTGCAGTGTACAACAACGAGGAGCTGCTGCAGGAGCTTCAGTTTCCTCACTGGTATGAGAGCGCTGGCGTGTGGGAGTATCAGTTGCTCAGGTACCTCCAGCCAGTGGACATGCCGCTGCTCAGAGACGGACTGTACCAGGCGTGGCTGAGGGATGGGCAGAATCGGCCACCCTTGGAGCTTGTCAAGCTGGAACCCAATTCCAAGTTCTACCCAGTTGAAGATGGTCTCGGGGGTGGCAAGGTCTTGGCTGACAATGCGTCTGCGCAGGAGTACCTGCACTTGGGGGAGGGCAGGAAGATGCTCCGGCGTGCTGACACGAGGGAATCGGGTCTGGACGCGATTGGAGCCGATGGTAGTCGCAGGCCGCCACCGCCACAGGCTCAGCGCCGATCACCACCGCCTTCCGCTCTTGCCGCCGAGGCAGGACCTTCCCGCGCGATCGCTGGCCCGTCTCGAGCCAGGTCCCCCGTTCGTGAGCAGTCAACACTTGACGGGTTGTCAGGGTCGCCACAACGCCACGCGCCGATGGGGTCGCCAACACCGTCTCCTCCTTCCGATACAGGGACGTGGGCGTTTTCACCTACTCCATCCCCATCTCGAACGCCGCCTCTGTCCCAATCTGGGACGCCCCCTTTATCCCCATCTCCAGGGGGACCACCTCCATCCCCGCCATGCTCCTCTGCGGGCTCAGATTGGCAGGCTGTCGAGGCAGCCACGAGGGTCAGGGAAGCATCCGCCCAGTCATCACAATTCATACCTGGTTGACCGCTGAACAGGTGAAGGAGTTGCGGTCCCATAGCGACGTTACCGTGTTCATGGTGAAGTATCACGTGGACAGACGTGATCGCCCCGTCCTGTTTCAGCTGGGCGAGTGTTATGCTAGGCGAGGCTTGGCGAGCCCTCATGAGGTTTCTGGCCGTGTGTCGATCCGGCACAACAAGACGATCGCCTGCGCCGCGAATGATTGGCATCTTCCTCTGGGAGGTCAGACCAAGTCCCCAGACTTGCTGGGGGCCGTTAAGCTGGCCTTCAACGATTTGATCCAATTTAATGGTGAAGGTCGACGGGCGCATACTTGTGTGATGATGCTGGGCTCGCACATGGCGTTCCGGACCGCGCACGTGCTTCGCTGCAGGGAGAGTCCGACCGCCATGCACTACATCTTCGAGGATTACGAGCGCGTGATATCTGACAGAGCTCAGTTCAAGGAGTCGTATCTCGCGAACGAGGAGCGCAAGTTCACGCTGCTGAGGTATGTGCCAAGTGGAAGGGCCGCTCCGTGGGTGCGAACAGCGCTGGAGCTGCTGGAGAAGCGCCTTCACCCACCTTCTGCGGTAGGGTGGCAAGCACTTCGCGCTCAGGTGGTAGAGAGGCCAGAGCATATGGACAGGGACGAAGAGCACCCTACACTGTACGCGTATTCTCGTCGACGAACGCGCGACAGCGATGTGCAGCGATTGGGGACGCGCGCTGGTGTTCCTGCGCCCGCCATTTCCGCTGGCCGTGGAGGGGCATCTTCTCGCGTCGCACCCTGGCCGAGCGCTGACCTCAACCCACGGTGCCCCGATTCTCCTGCCGTTTCCACAAGCAGTGCTTTGACGGTTCGGGTGGAGGCGTCTGAGGCGTTCGAGAACCATACGCAGGAAGCCCGTGCGCGTTTTCATGGGGGTCTCCCGGATACAGCGGGAGGGCGGCCCTTCTGAACAAACGTCGCTGTGGCCGTGGGCTGCCAGCACAGGCAGTCCGCATGAGGCCGGGTGTCCTGCGGGCGTTCTTGACGCTCGCAGGCAGTGCAGTGATTTGGCAATACTTGGGCCGTGTTTCCGTGCCCGTTGTTGCTATTTGGGCAATGCTAGAGACGCTGAGCTAGCATCTGAGTCAGTGCCCTTTCAAGACTTGGTGGTGGCGCTGTGTTACTTTTTGCTGGGGCACTCTTCAGACGTGGTGGTCAATTGCTCGACGTTATCCTCGCCGTGAGTACTATGACATCTGGGTGTTTTGGACCCTCGCAATCGTTTGGTACGCTTGGCTCCTCTCCGTGCACGCCACTGGTGTCTACGCCGGCCTACGCTACATTAACTCCCATGCTAGAATCTCCGTAGTAAACTACGGAAATTGATTATCGATTTACGTACACCCCAATAAACGCATATTTAGACCCCTTAGACACCCCCTGTCAAGGCATTCGATAGCTCAAATTGTAGCTAATGATGCCAAGAAGAACTTGGTTGCAAGCACGAACACGCATGCCTTGATATGTATCTTACAAAGTGACGGTGTAGCCAACCATACCGTGGAAACTCCAAATGCCATTCTAGCATAGGAGTTAATGCAAGTGATTGGATGATGGTGCCCCTCAGAGGGCTGATTATTTCCCTGGCGTGGTAGTCACGCAGTGTTGAGGCCATGCTCCTCGTGATCCTCGCCTGGCTTTGGATCTGCGCTGGTCTCCATGGTGACGACGTTGCGCGTCACGTTTCTCACGCCGCTGACCTCGCTGTGGACGTGCGTGTCAGCCGATCTTCGCAGGGATGGGCTGTCCCGTCCTTGCGCTGCTCCCAAGTCCTCTTGCTGGGGCGCGTGTCCCTGCCCGCTTTGCCCGTCAGGCTTGACAAGCCTCGTTTCGCCGCGCGCTGGGCGCAGCTTCGGCACGATCTTATGCTGCACCGCGTCGCGCAGACCGCCTACTTGACGCTTGTCTTCGCGTTCGTGGTCGTTGCTGCCGCTGGCGGGAGTTCTCGCTTAACGCACGGGGGTTGGAGAATGATGGCGTGCTTGTTCGCTTCGAACTCGCCGGTAGCCGCAGTGCGGTTCAACAGAATTTTGCGATTTTTTCTGCTCTTGCTTGTGCGGGATTTTGTGGGTCGCCAGCAAGCTGGCAGTGGACATGCCCGTACATGGTGCTATGCCATCCACACGATTTGCTTGGGGTGCAGTGCCTTGCACTTCCTGGGAATCCCAGCAGTCGTCGCGGCAGTGGGAGCCGGGCTGGGAGGCCAACGTCGCAGAACAGGATGAAGTCTTGCCGTACACCGTGATAGACGAACTCCAGCCTTTGGGCAAGACGACTGTGAGGTCTGTGACCAAGGACGAGGCTGCTTGGCTCGACACCGAGCTCAATGCCACGTTTGGAGGCCATCCTGACTTCAAGGAGGAACATTGGGAAGAGATTCGGGCTGTTCTTCGCAGATGCAAGGGCACCTTCGCCAACACCCCTCACGACTTGACAGGTTACAAGGGCAAGGCAGTGCACAACACGTTCTCAATCCCGTTCAAGGACGAGTCCAAGGCTGTTTACCAAAAGCCGAGGAAGTACAGCCCAGGCGAGCAGGAGATCATTGACATCCACTGCAAGGAGTTGCTGGAGTATGGCTTCATCGAGCCTGCAGCCAAGCATTGCAAGCATGCAAGCAACGTCGTTGTGGCTGGCAAGAAGGATCACGAGACTGGCTTGTGGACCCAGACACGCTTCTGCGTAGATCTCAGGGGTATCAACCGACACTCTCTCAAGAATGATACCCTGCCACATCGACCAGAGGAGCTTTATCAGAAGGTGGCGAAGGCAAGGTTCAAGACGACGCTGGATGCCACCAAGGCCTTCCACCAGATTCCTATGGCCACGGAAGAGGACAGGAGTAAGACGGCGTTTTGGTGGAAGAATCAGTTGTACCAGTACACCTCGATGCCTTTCGGGGCCGCTGGAGCGACGTCTGCCTTTGTGAGGATCATGGACTACGAGCTGCGTCACCTGCAACATTGCACGGTGGCGTATGCCGACGATGTGGTGGTCTACACTGACTCCACGCCTGAGCAGCATCTGAAGGACGTTGAGGAGGTACTACGCACGTTAGGAGACGCCGGCATAAGGCTTCATGCAGGCAAGAGCACCTTTGGGGCAGCCACTGTGGACTTTCTGGGCTATCGTATTGGGCACAATTCTATTGGTGCGCAGGAGGCAAAGTGCAAGGCCATCCAGGACCTCCCGAGGCCCCAGGACAAGACTGGGATTCGCTCTTATCTGGGCATGATGAACTACTACAAGGGCCTTGTGGGTGAGCCAGGGGGACCAAACTATTCTGAGATGGCACGCCCCCTCAACGACCTGCTCAAGAAAGAGATCACAGATATCAAGGGAGCTTGGGGGAAGGAGCAGGACCAGGCGCTCCAGGACCTTAAGGACTCGCTCTGTGCTGGGAGATGTCTGAGGCCAATCGATTATGACAGGCCCCTCGTATTATACACTGACTGGAGTACCTATGGCATCGGCGCAGTGCTGGGCCAGAAGGACGACGGTGGAAAAGAGTATATTTGTATGGCGATCACTCGTTCTTTGAGCAAAACGGAGAGACAGTACGCCAGCTTCAAAGGTGAGATGCTCGCAGTAGTGTGGGCAGTGCGCACGCTGAGGCAGTACGTGCATGGCGTCCATTTCACGCTGGTGACCGATCACTCGCCACTCACTACTTTGATGGAAAAGTCTGACCTTCAGGGGCAGCATTTACGATGGTCGATCACCCTACAGGAGTTCGACTTCACGGTGCAGTATCGCCCGGGAGCTAAGAACAGCAATGCCGACGTGTCATCTCGTTACCCGTTACCGTCCACGACGGACGAGACTGGGGCAAGGCACGAGCCAGAAAGGAAAAATATTTAATTTAGATTATTTCTTTCTGATTTTAGATTAACTCATTTTCATGTTGATTTTAGATTAAGTTTTCTTGATGTCATCCGGCTATGACCGGTGGTCCTTTTCACGACTCGTGTTCAAATAATGTGCACACAGGTCAAACGCTCTCGTTCTTATGTTCTTATGTTCTGCTTGAAAATAAGGCCCCCCACTATCAACCCACCGCTTTCAAAGGCACTGTATTCAACGAGTATGTCGAAACTGGAATCCGAATGGAACCAAAAACCGTTCGATTTTAATCCTACGGTTTTTGGTTCCATTCGGACATACGGAATTCACGGCCGTGATTCTGGAATTCACGGCCGTGAATATGCAACTCTGGAAGGGGTTAGGCTCGTTTCCATTTTCAATTTGCTTTCCGCGGGTGCGATGAACTTCAATCGACTGTCACGTGACTGAAGACAAGTGACCAAGAATTAGGACAGCGAAACGAGAATTGGGACATGTTTTCGAGAACGTGGGAACTGGATCGCAATAGTGTCACCGTGGCTGTCACCCACGATTCATAGCGCGCTGAGTCGCAGTTGGCCAGTGACCGAGAATTGGGACAGAGAAACGAGAATTGGGACATGTTTTCGAGAACGTGAGAACTGGCTACCACTTTGAAAAGTAGCGTGCTGGTTTGGATATCTATCCGTAATAAAAATACCTAGGGATAAAAAACCAACATAGCAACAATGAAAAGAAAATGCGGGCATGAGATAGTTGGCGACTCAAAATACTGCAAGGAATGTAATAAGTTGTCAAAGGAGAGGAGCCGCAAAAGTGCGAGACAAACGAGGGATTACATGGAATCCCCCGAAACCTTGCGGGAATGGTCTCAAACATACGTGCCATTGTTTTCGGTGACCGTGGATATGGTCAATGAACTTTACAAGAAAGTCCAAGAAACTCGCTTTAGCTTGCCACGAGATGCGGTGCGGGAATGTGTACCAGAAGAGCAGGTCCATCGGCTTGTTCAGAAATTCAACAAGGCGAATTTCGTGAACAAGGCAAATGTCTATTACCCGGTGGTTGGGTGGGCCCAACTTAAGAGCCATTTAAGTTGGGTGCACCCAACTTACCCTTTGGTGGGATTATTGGGAGTTGTCGTTACCGGATTCGGGTTTTTATTAGCTCAAAATGACGGGGGAGATGTCCTCTTTTACACACGCATCTACACTATTGAGTGAATCAAGCTTATCCGTGAGCAATTTTGGGAAGTATGCGAGGGGTAGGAAAAGTTGTAAAATTTCCAAGTGATTTTGGGGTTTTACCTACCCATGCTACTTCAACCGAGGTTTTGAGGGTCAAGATGACCTCGGATGAAACTTTTGACAAGACACTGCAGAAAGAGCAACTCGAGAACTTGACGACATAGGTCTCCGAATTTCCAAAGGACCTTCGAGTGTCACGGGGAGTCCCTTATATTGCCCAAGTTCTTAGGTATTGTGCACCCAACCTAAGAGAAATCCGGATTATTTCAGCACATACCCTATTGAAACGGCCTCATTATATCCCGCAATCTTGGATTATAGAGGTATAATGCATACCCATTGTTCAAAGGGAACATAGTAGCCCATGGCCTAGCATTGTTTTGGCACTATAAGTCTGATATTCGAGGGGTTATTGACGTTTGAAATATGGTTCTTAGGTTGGGTGCACCCAACTTAGTGTCGGGTAATAGACACAAAGGTAAATTGCAAAACGAAAATGGACCCGTTTGCGGGAGGTTCTGGGATAATCCCTAACGTGCAGCGTTTCCTCAAAACGTCATTGACGCCAGCCCACTACAAGGAGTTCGACTTCAAGGCGGTCGATCACCCTGCCATAAAAAATTCCATTAAGTTGGACATGCGGTTGGACATCTACGACAAGAACGTCAACGGAAATATCCAGGTCGCGAATTACATATGCGCCCCAGCTTGCACAGGTGCTGAGCTGGTGGCCTTTATGTATTTTGCGGAGAGGTGCCGAGATTTCTGCGCGTTCCTTCTCCCCTCGACGTGGATCAATGAAAACGACGTGCTTCAAAGGGCATGGTGGGGAAAGAAATGCCTAGAGGGAAAAGCTTTTAGGCTAAGTGCATCAGAAGGGTGTCAATGGATGATCATTGTCAACTCTACGTTCAAGGGACAAAACCTCTTTTCAAAGGCGACACATGTGAAGGCGGGTTCTGGACAAGGAAGTGGCTGTTTACGCGAAATGCGTGGCGGCGGCAAATGCTAAAGATGCGTGAAAAGGAAAATGCTTTTTCGTACGTGCGTATGATATGCGTGCAAGAACTCCTTATGCATATGCTTTCTTGCGTGAGATAGAACAATGCGATAAAAATGCTAGAGTCTGTAGTGTGTAAAAAACACTTTTTATTCTTTTCCCTCCGTAAGTCTTGTGTGAAACATATCTTGATTTGACGTGCTACTGTCTTTGAGTTGGCGTGTTACTGTCTTACTATCCTCCACATTTTTGCCCGGGCTTGTGAACTCAAAGCCGTCGGGCTCAGCCATGTTACTTTCCTCTCGTTTGGCTACGCGACAACTCTTTTGTGTAATATTTCGATGGCATGGATGCATGCACCGGTAATAGCCGGATGACATCAAAAAAATCAACATGAAAATGAGTTAATCTAAAATCACAAAGAAATAATCTAAATTAAATAGCCTACCAGCGAGAAAAGGCATCTGCGCTTCACGCAGGCGTGGGGGAAGTTTACACGAAGGATTTCTGCGACAGCTTGTGCTTCATGCTGGCTGGTGACCCTCCCGCAGGGGAAGAGGTGACGCCAGAGGTGCAGGTCGCTAACTACTGCAAGATGGCGGCCAGAGAGCAGCTGGGCACGAGCCCAGTACATCGCTTATTCGATTTGCACCATCAAGATGAGTTGGAGTGTAATCACGCGGCCCTGTTCGACCCGGACCAACCAGAGCTGGTGGTCGACTCTGACGTAGCACTTGATCACGGAGAGCGAGGCGGAGCTGAGCGCTGCCACTGTCCAGTCCAGGCAGCGTGACGCACGGCGACTGGCACGGGAGACAAGCAGTCAGCAGCGTGACGTTGGCTATATGAGCACAGAAGGGTCAGGTCCAGAATCCAGTCCCTCCACACCAACTTCATTAGCAACAGTAAGGGCAGCAGCATCTGCAAGAGCAGCAGCAGCAGCAGCCAACCAGTTCCTCTTTGCGTTTGACGACGTACAGTAGACGAGATGGACTACCATGACAGAGACAGTCACACACTTGACAAGATTGATGACAAGCTTAGTTACACTGGTGGCAAGAATGAGGACAGGGCACTTTTCATCAGGCGCTTTGTTGAAATGGTGGCAAAAGTACAGCGGGCTCACGAGGCTAAGATACGCAGGCATATGCGGTCAGCGGCTTTTCTCTCGCTCAACGCACAGGCAAAGAAGGCCTTCATGGAGTCCAAACCAGACTACAGATCGCTGTGGGACCTCTTGCCTTCACTCCTAGCAGAAGATGATCATGCTACCTCAGTCGCCTATGACTGGTGGTGCGCTGCATACATGAAGAATGGCCTTATGGCCTCCCATGCATGGCACGTCTTGAAGGACCTCACTACGAGGGACTCTTACCAGGGCTCAGTGCGCTGCGCACAACCTCCTTTCCATGAGCTGGCGCCAGGGGCAACGTGGGCAGTCTGCAAGAAGTTCGAGGATAGTGATGCTGAGGGTGAGCTGTCTAACGAGTGGGAGGAGGATGCAACTTCCACCAAGGGTCTCACAGGGCCGGATGGCACGGAGGACTCACACTATTTTTGGGCCTTGAGGGCGTTCATTGTAGAGCTCGAGGCCAAGTTCCTGTTGAAGGGCACCAAGGAGAAGGAGGACCTGCTGCTCGCCAAGTCGCAGACCGCCGAGCAGGATGGCCTCGCTTACGTGAAAAGCTGCCGACGCAGGGAAGCGGCGCTCAATGCTGGCAAGTCAGTGGGGGACTCCATCGTCAGACAGGACGTTGAGGAGTGCATCAAGGGTCTGCGCATCAAGGAGTACCGAGATCGCGTATCAGAGCAGCTGCGAGTCAGCCATCCTGCACCCAGCAGGGTCACCTGGGAGGACCTGGAGGTCATCGTGGAGGTGCAGGATAAGTTGAAGAACGATGCAGAAGCATGGGCCCTGACGCTCCAGCAGGAACTCGTACGCAGACTGACTTGCGTGTATTCTTGCTACGAAGCCAGGATGCTGGGGCTTGACCTCTCTGAGTTGGTGTCCTCCATGAGGCGTACTGGCTCCTCCCACAAGACTGGGGACAAACGCAGGGACCCCAAAAAGAAGGAGCCAGCTCAGCCTGGTGGTGATGGTGCGAGGAGGCCTACAAGGGAGGCGAACAACGCGGAGAGGCAGAAGCCCACTTATGGCAAGGTGCCGCCACCTGACGCCTCGAAGCAGCAGTTCGAGTACTGCTTCACGAAGATGCCCCATTCGCCAGAGCGCTGCTATACTGGGAGTCGGGAGGCCAAGGTACCCCACAACTTCCACAAGGATCGCCAGAACTCGAAGTGGCCGAACGAGGTCAAGAATGCTCAGATGCGCGCATACAACATCGCCCACCGCTTCGATCACCACAAGATGGGTATCACCACGAAGGAGTGGCTCAAGTTGCCGGAGTCCAAGCAGAAGCCGCAGCAGCCGCAGCAGGTGGCAGCCAGCGCTGAGGTGAAGGAGAAGCTCGCCGCAGAATTGACAGGTCTACAGCCAGGAGTGCCGGCCAAGGGTGGCAAGGGCGTTGAGGCACAAGCTCAGTCAGAGGATGGCGATGACGTGCTCGAGTACGACTCCCACTTCAACCAGCAGGCGGAGTACGAGGAGGACAATCATGGCTGCCTCGTGGGGAAGGAACTGGAGGACAGTGACGGTGCTGGCGCCAGCCATGCGCCAGAGTTCCAGGCCAGGGCCGCGGTTGCTCTGGGTAGCACCCAGAAGATGCAGAGCTTCAAGGTCAAGACGCCTGAAGAGTTCGACAAAGCTGCTCAGGTACCCAGGGCCATTCCGCCGAACATCCTCAGCAGGAAGTTCCACCTGCTGGCGTCCAACCTCCGCAGCTCCATGCGAGCTTGTTCACAAATCGCAGCAATCTTGGTATCCCAGCACGCCATTGACATCCCGAAGGACTTCGAGAACCTCCTGGCCCTGGAGGAGCTCATGAATAATGAGCAGAAGAACGCAGCTGAGCAGCCCACCGAGGTCAACGAACACGAGCTCGAGGACGTGCATGCTACGGTAGCGCAAGGGGTTGAAGTGGAAGCCGAGAGCGCAGGACGTCAGAGGGACGAGGAGTTGCCGCTGGATGAGATGCCCGACGGCGTTGCCGACAGTGTCACCGCCCGATGTGCAGCCGCTGCTTGTGTGAGTGATCTGGGGGTGGTCGACTTCAGTGACCATGGACATGTCCGGGCCGGCACCATCAAGACCCGTGCCTACGACTCACTGAGAGAAAAGATGAAGCAGCACCTGACCGACGAGCAGGCGCTGCTGATGACACAGGTCCAGCCCATCTGCAAGTTGCAGAATGCCACTCTATATGAGGGTCTGGCGCTGGTTTCATCTGATGGTGGCGAGCTCATGCTTTACCGGGCGATCCTCATGGACACCGGCGCCAACTGCAACATCATCTCCATCGCGGTCGTGAGGCGACTGGGCCTTACGGTGTATGAGGCCAGCACCGGTGCCAAGGTCACCAGGTGTGACAACAGCCCCACGAAGTTCACGCATTACTGCCATGTGGACGTCATACTGGCTGCAGGCACACCGCACATGACACTTCATCGGCTTTACGCCTTCGTGACCTTCGAGCCCGAGAACTCTTGGGACCTGCTGATAGGTACTGGGCCGCTGAAGAACTCCTTGATGATTGACATCAAGCTTGGGAGTGGTGTGGCCGTGTCACATGCGCCGACGATTCTGGGCACGTGGATACTCAGGTGGTGCTTCCACTGGTAGACATGACACCACCCAGACGTCCCGACCTGCCCAGACGGGTGGATCCTACGGTGTGCTTGATGTCGGAGATCTTTGGGCAAGGATTGGAGTGCGAATGGTTAAGGCACTCACCTCCGAGCGTGAGGGGGGAGAGGTTCGCTGCTTCTGGCCAGCGTTCCGAGCATATTGACGACGACGTGGAGTCATCATTGGCGTCACCAGCGCCTTCGGCGAGAGAGCCTGGTGAACTCCCACGGCCTTGCGTCAGCACGCACGAAGAGCTGCAGGCGCAGAATCGCCTTTGGACAGCCCCGATGAGCATTCGCCGAAGGAGTGCCCTGCCGCCACTGGCAACTGCCGTGCAGACAGCATCAGAGGGCGTGCTCGCACAGTTTTATGATGAGCCGAGCCCTTGGGAGGGTGGGCGCGCACAGTGGCTCGCTGAGGACCAGGTCACGGAGATTCGTCCGCCTCTCGACTACAACTGGGCGGATCAGAGACTGTGTCTGGACCGGAGCCGCATCGCGCGTCTCTGCCGCATCCTCCAGCGCCCAGCCCAGGACATGCCGGCTCAACCTTCCCGAGATCATGTCTGCGTGGAGTTCACACGGTGTCGCGAGCAGCAGTGGGTGACAATAGACCAGCTGATGTTCCCTAACTGGCTGTACGTGGATCAGAAGCTGCACTATGACGAGCGAGGAGACGGACCGCTGGACACTCGGCGGCAGCTACACGACGCACGTACCGTCCGCTGTCAGCAAGCACAACGTCGTCATGCCCAGGCCGAGGGACATTTCAAGGCTCGACTTCACCCCGATCCAGAAGCTGCAGGACAAGGTCCAGGCATTGCTCAAGTACCCCAGTGGTGAAGTCACTGGGACCCTCATGTGGGATTTGAAGGAGAACGCCTTCTGTGTCCAGCCGGACACAGCCACGCAGTACCTAGACTTGATGGGCTGTACGTTGGAGCACGCGTTCGTCGAGAATGGCGAGGAGTTGCTGCAAGAGCTCCAACTCCCTCACTGGTACGAGAGCACTGGTTTCTGGCAGTACCAGTTGCTTAGATATCTCTGCCCGGTGGACGTGGAGTCCCTCTCGAGAGGCATATTCCGGCAGTATGCTCGACACGGCCAAGAAGGACCACCCTTGGAGCTCGTCTCGCTGGATTCCAATGCCAAGTACTACCCGGTGGAGGATGGTCTTGGTGGGCACGGTAGAGTGTTCTCCGAGAATGCCGCCGCCCTGGAGTACATACAATTGGGAGAGATGAGGAAGATGCTCAAGTCGGTCAACACCGAGCAGCAGGGGTACGAGGCGATTGACGCAGATGGTGAACGCAGGCCACCACCACCCGGCAACATGGTTAAGACCAGGCTCACGAAGCGCGCCCTGCCGCAGCCACCTGCGCTTGCTGCCGGGGCGGGGCCGTCTCAGGCCGCCGCTGGGTCATCTCGGGCCGCCGCTGGGCCGTTGCAGGCCGCCGCTGGGCCGTCTCAGGCCGCCGCTGGGCCATCTCAGGCCGCCGCTGGGCCATCTCGGGCCGCCGCTGGGTCGTCTCGTGCCAGGTCCGCCAGCAGGCCCGCGCCGACGCGAGCGAGGTCGCCGCCGAGCAGGGGCCACTCAACGACGCCGTCGCCACCGTCCCACGACAGTGGTCTTGCGGGCGATTCCCGTGCGTTGTCGCCTTCGCTCATTTGCGCGACAGCAGCTGGACCCTTGAGCCCTGCTGGCTCTCCTCGTGGAGGGTCGTCGCCTGCTCTGAGTAACATTGGCTCATGGGCAAACTCAATCCGTGTCCCACGTGGGTCTCGACCACGTTCCCCGCGAGACGTGTCCTCTGCACCTCCGGGTCCGCCGCGGGCGCAGCGTCTGTCTCCGTCCCCAGCGAGGGCACCTCCGTCTCCATCGGGATCAGATTGGGATGCCGTGCAGCAAGCCACACGCCTATCCAGCACCTCAGTGCACACGTTTCTGTCCGTGGAGGAGGTGAGGGCCTTGAGGGATCTCCGCAACCTCACCGTCTTCATGGTGAAGTTTGGCATAACGTTCGTGGATCGCTTTCGGGGCCGCCGTGTCGTGTATGAGCTTGGCGTGTGCAACCGTGAACGAGGTCTCCGGCTTCGGACACATCCAGGTATCCCCGGCAAGGTCGTGAGGAAGCACAACAAGACCATACATTGTGGGAACCAAGGCTGGCGCCTCCCTCTTGGGGGACAGACGACGTCTTCCAACCTGCTGGAGGCGATCATGTCGGCCTATTCCGATCTGTCAAACGATGGTTCGGGTTCGGAGCGTCCAGGAGGCCATGCGAGGAACATCGAGAGGTCGCTGTGCTCCTACGTGGGGCTGGGGTCAGTCCACGTGCTTCGCTGCATGGAGCACCCGAATGCCAAGCCGGTCCATTACATTTTCATGGAGGATAGGCGGTGTTTGTTCTGGCGCGCTTATTTCACGAACGATTACGTCATGCGGGACGACCGGAAGTTCACGCACTTGGAGTGGGGGACCAAGCTCACGGCTGCGCCGTGGGTGCTGCCGGCGCTGGAATCCTTTGAGGCACGTTGCCTCCCGCCGGATGAGCCGCCCGCCCTTCAGGCTCGAGTGGCCGAGAGGCCCGAGCACATGGACGAGGTGCAAACGAGGAATGTGTACGAGGTCCGAGACCCCCCTGCATCTCAGCAGCGCCACCCTTCTGGCAATGCAGCTGACCGTCGACAAGGCGCAAGCGATGTTGCGCGCGCGTCTGCTCCTTCCGCTGGGCGCCATGGGACTTCATCCCATGTCGTTTCCGCGCCGAGAGCGTCCCGGATTCCGGCTGGCCTCACCTTGCGATGCCCGCCTTCTCCGACGCATTCAGTGTGCACAGAGTTGACGCAGGAGTTCGAGCGCCACACGGATCAGCGACGCGAGACGCAGAGGCAGCAGCCGCATTTTCAACAGGGCTCCCCGGGCACAGCGGGCGGGCAGCCCTGACACACGACCGACGCTGTGGCCGTGGGCTGCCAGCAGGGAAGATATCTTCCTGGGATTGGCCGGCCCGGGGCCGTGTCACGGAGGCCCGGGCCGAAGGCGGGCCGAAGGAAAAGTTGCGGATGGGCCGAGTCGCATTGAGGGGAAAATCGATAAATTTCCAAAATTTTATCGATTTTTGACATATTGTCATACTTAAAATTAAAATTTTGCGCCTGCGGCGGGCAATTTTAGATTTTGGCCGAGATGGCCGAAACTTGGCCGATGGAAATTTTGAGTGTTGGCCGTACGACATAAAAGTTTGATATGTTCCCTGCAGTCCGCATGAGCCCGGGTGTGCTGCAGGCGTGTATCTCGCTTGCAGGCAGTGCAGTGGTTTGGTGGTGGCTGGGACGAGGTCCCATGCCCATGGTCGCCGTTTGGGCGATGTTTGAAGCAGTGGCGTGGCGCCTGTCGTGGTGCCCCTTTCAGGTATGGTGGGGGCGCTGCGTGGCCTCGCTTTGGGACTCGCTGCCGCTATGGTGGTCAGTTGCTCGACGTTATCCCCGTCGTGCATGCTATGACGTTTGGGTCCTATGGGCCCTCGCTTATGTCTGGTACGTTGGGCTCCTTGTCGTACGCACCACAGGTGTCTATGCTGGCGTACACCGTGTTCGTGCAGAAGGTTGGATGGTGGTACCCCTCCGGGGGGTGGTCGTTTCCCTGGCATGCTGGTCGCAGTGTGCCGCAGCCCTTCTCCTCGTGGTCCTCGCCTGGCTCTGGGTCTGCGCTGGTATTTATGCGGAGGATGGGGCGCACCACGCTTCTTGTGCCGTGGGTGTCCCTCTGGACGTACGTGACGTCCGAGATGGCCGGGGGTGGACTGTCCCATCCTTGCGCTGGTCCCAAGTTTTCTTGCTGGGCCGTGTGCGCCTGCCCGCTTTGCCGGCCAGGTTGGATAAGCCTCGCTTTGCAGCGCGTTGGGCGCAGCTTCGGCGAAATCTCCAGCTTCATCGTGTCGCGCAGGCCGCCTACCTGGTGATTGTCCTTGCGCTGGTGGTCTCCACTGCTGCTGGTGGGAGTTCTCGCTTGGTGCACGGGGGGTGGAGAGTAATGGCGTGCTTCTTCGCCTCGAACTCGCCGGTAGCCGCAGTGCGGTTCAACAGAATTTTGCGATTTTTTCTGCTTTTGTGCGGAATCCTGTGGGTTGCTGGTGCATTGACGGAGAACATGCCTGCGCATGGCGTCACGTCACCCACGCGGAGTGCCTGGAGTGCGTCACTCTGCACTTCTTGGGAGGCTCAGCAATCGTCGAGGCAATGGGAGCCGGGTTGGCAGGCCAATGTCGCGGAGCAGGATGAGGTCTTGCCGTATACCGTGCTGGACGAGCTTCAACCTCTGGGCGACACCACTGTGACCAAAGACGAGGCAGCGTGGCTCGACACTGAGCTCAATGCCACGTTTGGAGGGCATCCTGACTTCAAGGAGGAGCACTGGGAAGAAATGCGAGCTGTCCTTCGCAGATGCAAGGGCACTTTCGCCAACAGCCCTCACGACCTGACAGACTACAAGGGCAAGGCAGAGCACAACACGTTCTCCATTCCTTTTGTGGACGAGTCCAAGGCTGCTTACCAGAGACCCAGGAAGTACAGCCCGGGCGAACAAGAGATCATTGACATCCACTGCAAGGAATTGCTGGAATATGGCTTCATTGAGCCTGCAGCCAAGCATTGCAGACATGCGAGCAACGTCGTCGTGGCTGGTAAGAAGGATCATGCGACTGGCCTGTGGACCCAGACTCGCTTCTGCGTGGACCTTAGGGGCGTCAATCGACACTCCCTCAAGGATAACACTCTGCCACATCGACCAGAGGAGCTCTACCAGAAGGTGGCGAAGGCCAAGTTCAAGACCACGCTGGATGCCACCAAAGCCTTCCATCAGATTCCCATGGCTACGGAAGAGGACAGGAGCAAAACGGCATTCTGGTGGAAGAACCAGTTGTACCAGTACACTTCGATGCCCTTTGGGGCTGCTGGATCAACATCTGCGTTTGTGAGAATCATGGACTACGAGTTACGTCATCTGCAGCATTGCACTGTGGCGTACGTTGATGACGTAGTGGTCTACACTGACTCCACGCCTGAGCAACATCTGAAGGACGTCGAGGACGTGTTGCGCACATTGGGGGACGCTGGCATAAGATTGCACGCAGGCAAGAGCACCTTTGGTGCAGCCACGGTGGACTTTCTGGGTTACCGCATTGGGCATAACTCCATTGGCGCGCAGGAAGCGAAGTGCAAGGCCATCCAGGAGCTTCCGAGGCCGCAGGACAAGACGGGACTTCGGTCCATCTTGGGCATGATGAACTATAATAAGGGCTTAGTGGGTGAGCCAGGAGGGCCGAACTACTCTGAGATGGCTCGCCCTCTCAACGACCTGCTCAAGAAAGAGATTACCGATATCAAGGGAGCTTGGGGGAAGGATCAAGACCAAGCGCTCCAGGAGCTGAAGGATGCGCTCTGCTCTGGGAGATGTCTGAGGCCAATCGACTCGACGACAGACCCCTCATATTGTACACCGATTGGAGCACCTATGGCATTGGCGCAGTGCTGGGCCAGAAGGATGACAATGGGAAGGAGTACATTTGCATGGCAATCAGTCGATCCCTGAGCAAGACAGAGAGGCAGTACGCTAGCTTCAAGGGTGAGATGCTTGCAGTGGTGTGGGCAGTGCGCACGTTGAGACAGTACCTGCATGGCGTACACTTCACGCTGGTAACTGACCACTCGCCGCTCACCACTTTGATGGAGAAGGCTGATCTTCAGGGTCAGCACCTGCGCTGGGCAATCAGCTTGCAGGAGTTCGACTTCACGGTGCAGTATCGCCCAGGAGCTAAGAACAGCAACGCTGACGTGCCATCTCGCTACCCGTTACCGTCCACGATGGACGAGACTGGGGCAAGGCATGAGAGAGAAAAGGTGACTGCGCTTCACGCAGGCGTGGGGGAAGTTCGCATGAAGGACTTCTGCGACCACCTGTGCTTCATGCTGGCTGGGGATGTTTCCCCAGGGGAAGAGGCCACGCCAGAGGTGCAGGTTGACAACTACTGCAAGAGGGCTGCCGTGGAGCAGCTGGGCACGGGACCAGTGCATCGTCTATTCGATTTGCATCACCAGGAGGAATTGGAGTGCCATCATGGGGTCATGTTCGACACTGACCCACCCGAATTGGTGACCGACTCTGGAAGGCTAGCGAGGGCGGCTTGGAAAGCGCTGAGCCTGGTGCGACCCACACGAGGCACGCATGGCGAAGGAAGCCCCGCTGTATACAGCAATGAGTACTTCGAAGGCGAACGCATCTTGAAGCCTGAGAAGGTGGACACCAGGGTGTTGAGCAAGCGGTTCTTCTCGCAAGCTCGAGAGGAAGGCGTGGTGTGCTATGAGCCATGTGGAGGCCTTTGTGCTGGTCTGGAGATGTTGCTCCGCAGTGGCATGAAGGTGGATCGATACCTGTATCAAGACATATCACCGAGCAGTCAGACAGTGGCCAGAGCCAGGTGTACGGCGTTGCTGCGACGATACCCTGACCTCATTTCGCCCAGTGCAGTAGAATTTGGGGCCCTACCCCAAGATCTGCGCGACATGACGAGCGCCGACTTCATACGGGCAGGAGCTCTTCGAGGACGTCAGTGGGTCATGGTGTGTGGGTTCCCATGCCAGGATCTCTCCCCTGCTGGAACGCTTACAGGCCTGGATGGCAGGCATAGCAAATTATTTTATGAAGTGGTTCGGCTTCTACAGTAAAGGCTCACATATAAGAAAACCGGGCCGTGGGGGTAGCGGCTGGCTTTCTTAAATCGAGCGGTCCAGAAATATTCGTAGCGATTCGCGGTTTCTAATTTGAAGCAAAATCTGGGCTATCCGGGTGCTCCGAGGGCGTCAGATTTTTCTTAATCGGGGATCAGATTTCAACCATTAGTTTCCCAGCGTACGATTTTCTTATTCCGACACGTGGCCGAGTTGTGGCCGAAATCTTGCAGCGAAACACTTTCTTAATACTGTACAGTGTCTTCTTTCATGCTCAGTTGACTTTCCCAATGGACGCAGCAAAAAAAGGTCTGCTGCGACGCCTAAAATTACTGCTCGACCGCGAGTATATCACAAGTGCAGACTTTAAAAATGAAAAGGCCAAACTCTTTCGCAAGGATCCCCACAGCGATTATGATCTGCGACAAGATCTTGTCGATGAGCTCAAAGAGCTCAAACAGTTTTTGGACGAAGAGATTTTAGACATAGAGGAATAATATGGCGCGCAGAAGCGTGTGCTCTTGGACAGAACACACCCCATCCAAGTCGAAGATTCAGGCTCTCTCAGCGTGGAAGAAAGCCCCGCCATTCCTACTGCAGATCTCACTCTTGACTCGCAGGTTCTGGCCATTTAGATTTAATCAATACTCCACTTTATATGGTCAAAACCGGGATATATTGTACAGGTCCTCAAGCCAGCCACCCGCTTTCTTAAATATACATAATTTGGAGCATATACCACAAATTTCCAGCGTGATTTTTCTTAAATCGACATCAATTTTGCCGAAAAATCCAGCGGCTCTTTCTTAAGTGCTTTCTTAAAATTTCGCGAAAATTCCAGCGGCTGCTTTCTTATAGGTGGAGTTTCTTATACGTGAGCCTTACTGTATCCACGCTGCAGCAGCTACAGCAGCAGAAGCCCCCAGGATACATCCTGGAGAACGTGTCCCCATTGTCGCACAGACCAGGGACCAAGATCAGGGACGAAGTATTCCCGTACATTGCCAGCGTCATTGGCCGACCAGTGTCCTTTGACGCAGCACAAGCAGGCGCTTACGCACATCGGTTGCGAGCGTATTGGAGCAACTTGTTCCAGATCCACCAGTTTCGCTCCGTGATGAGCAAGGTGGCGAGACCAGAAGGACGAGTCGTATCGTCAATCCTGTGCGAGGGCTGGCAGCCCAGGCCAGTGATAAGAACAGACCGCGCGCCTCACTACGTGGTGAACGTGGTGGGAGAACCGCTAAGGGCTCTTCCCACCATCATGGCGACGCAAGGGTCAAGAGCATTCAGGAAAGCAAGGATGGGCACCGTGGTGCGCAACCAGAACGATGAGGACATCGAGGAAGAGTCCCGAGAGGTGAACCTCGACGAGAAGGCGCGAGCCATGGGCTACAGCGCAAGTGAGCTACGCATGGCCGATGGCCTGAACGACGTAGAATTGGCAAGCATTCTGGGCCTGGCCATGGATCGCAGGGCTATGGAACTGTTGATGGCGGTCGCAGAAGCAAGCAGGAAGGGGCTTCCTCACAGCGAGGAGTCCTCGGAGGCGGAGAATTCCCCAGGACAGCCTATCGCTGTAGACAACAACTGGGCAGACCACGCGAGGTCGGACCTTCAGCAGAGGCAAGCTTTGCTGGCGGAATGGGTTGAGAATTCGAACGCATATACTCAGCAGGTGGCGAAGACCATGAGTGATGAGTCACCGTGACTGGGAGGAGAAGCTGCAGATAATGTGCTCACAAAGGGCAAAAAGGCGCAGAAGGAATTGGGGCCCAGCGACAGAAGGCTGGAACCAAGAAGAAGAAGAAGAAGAAGAAGAAGAAGGAGTGGCAGCTCTACGTCATCGAGCAGTATCGCCAGAGGCACGAGAGCCACTTCGTGAAGGAGGGCGCAACTCCAGCAGCGCGCGTTGATGTGCCTGCTTGGAGTCCGCCTGCCAAAGATGCGGAGATGAGACTCCCCAGGTTGGCGTGCACCACCAGGTTCGCGGACTTGATGGCCAGTGTGGCCGAGCAGCAGGCTGACCGTGACAAGCATCGAGATGTGCATGATGATGCATGGTGCCTCAGATGGTTGAAGTCCAATGGCAGCGTGAGGTTGCCAGAGGATGGAGTTCGTCGTGTGAGGAGACGCGCAGCACGACATCGATGGGATGAGGCGACGGACGAGATCTACATGATCACGCTGTCAGGCAAGGAAGTAAGAATACCCAAGCCTGCTGACCGTCTTGCACTGGTTAAAGAATACCACTCCAGAACTGGCCATTGGGGCATAAGACGCACGCAGCATCTTCTGTGGCAGCGCCATTGGTGGGCCGACCTGAAGAAGGACGTTGAGGCCGTGGTTACTCAGTGTGAAACCTGTCAGCGCGTGAAAACTCACTATGCAAGAGAGGAGGCGTGTTTGTCCCCCCTCGAGATCGTGTCATTCATGTATCGGTGGTCGCTGGACCTGGCATGGCCTTCAAGGAGACAGACCAAGGCGGGCAACAACAGGAAGCTCATCATGACCGAGCACTACACCAGATTCATAGTCTGCGTGCCCATTCCTGACAAGGAGGCAAGGGCCATCGCAGCGGCATTTCGCAGTCATGTCCTGGCTGTGTTCGGCGCGCCAGCAGAGTGCTTGGTGGATGGAGGCAAAGAGTTCGAGGGCGAGTTCAAGCAGTTATGCAGAGACTGTCTGATAGACAGACGAGTCACCTCGCCAGACTCACCAGAAGGCAATGGGCTCACTGAGCGAGTGGTGCGCACGATGAAGTTCTGCTTCAAGAAGATCGCCTTGGAGAAGGGCCTCGACTATGAGTGGGACGAGCAGCTCTGGCCACTCGTGCTGAGCTATAATGCAGCACGTCAAGAGTCCACAGGAGTGGCGCCGTTCACTTTGCTATTTGCCCAAGAGGCAGTGGTGCCGCCAGATTTGAAGCAAGCGCCCAGTATAGACTTCAGTCCAGAGGTCAAGGATGACAAGGACGCTCGGGTCAAGGATCTCCTCTTGAGAGCAGAGGTGGTGAAGCGACTGATGGTGCACGCTGGTTGCAGCCTGGAGGTTGCACAACATCGTGATACTCTACATTACGAAGGAAGAAGGGGTGGTGGTATTGAGCCTAGGCCACACCAGTTTAAGGTGGGTGACTTTGTCTACATCAGACAGAAGCCTCGCAGCGGCATGGAAGTCGCGACCAAGTCCGCCATTCTGAAGCTGGTCAAGATACAGCGAGATGGTGTGGTGGTGCTTGAGGACGCCGCCAAGTTAAGAGAGAAGAGCACCGTGCAGAGCATCGCGCCATGTCACCTACAGGTGAAGGACCAGTATGACTGCAGTGCAGCCGTTCCCAGCAAGCACCTAGCATGTGAAGTGTGCAGGAAGACTGATGGGGAAGCAGAGATGTTGTTGTGCGACGCATGCAACAGGGGGTACCACTTGTGGTGTCTTACCCCAGCACTGGATGAAGTACCAGAAGGCGAGTGGCTATGTCCCAGGTGCTCAGGCACGGGGATGCAAGCTGCTAACGCTGAGGTGCAGACCCAGGAAGACAAGAGCTCTGGTGTCCTGGAGGACAGACTGGGCATGAAGGAGCAGCAATTGAACGAGAAGCTGTCCTCAGAAATGCGCCTGCTGCCAGCAGACGTGGGTCCCCGTCGTGTGGTGAAGGGAGACAAATTTCAGCCATGGCATGCCATCTCATCAAGAGAGATGCTATTGGAGGAGAAGGACATGTTCTTTGGCGTGCCAGATCAGATTGATTGGGGCAGGCAGGACAAGCTCTCTAAGGCCGTGCAGATCTTCATGCCAGGGCACTGGAACGAAGGGCATCGCACGGTGCTGAGCAAGAAGTACCGAGAACAGAAGACTATGGCAAGGCAGTTGAGGGATGCACCTCGTGTGCCTGCTTTGTCTGAAGAAGAAGTTGAAAAGCGAGGAGAATTGAGACATATGACCAAGGCTCAGGTGCGAGAAGCTAGCGCGCTGCAGTGGGGGCTTGAGCTGGTCATCACAGTGCCCTCCGAGGTGAGGCGCTTGGCGACAGAGGTGGACTGGAAGTCCATCGATGGCGTGTGGGACCCGTGGGCAGGCACTGGGGTCATCAGTGAGGTGATGGTGGAGCAATGGCCGCAGTTGAGGTTTATGAATAATGACTGGAATTCTCAGCTGGGTTGGTCTGAGGCGCATGACGCGCTCCAGCCAGGTAACTATCGTGCATGGAAGGAGAAGTATGGTATTTGTGATGCCGTGGTGACTTCGCCTTGGTTCGCAGCACTGGACATCGCGTTCCCTTTGGCAGTTATGGCCAGTCGTGTGGTGGCATGTGTCCATGTTCCTTCTTACTATTTGACAGACATGACCGAGAGCAGAGCGCGTACTTCAGACGATTGAGTCAGTCTGGACGCTTGCATGTGATTGGACATCTGGAACATGGACCTATTGGCCGCAGATGCATGTGGGTTTTGGTGTTCAAGAATCCTCTGGTCAGAGCCAGGATGTTACAGGGTGGAGAAGGTGAAGGCATTGGTATGTTCACTTTCAGTTTGGGCAAGTTCATGGCAGATGGTAATACGACCCAGTATGCTGAACAAGCCCATATTTGAGTCTGTGCTACTGCACGCAGCAGCTACAGATGGGGGATGTTGGAAATCTGGGCTTGCATGAAGAAGCTTAGTGTTTGATCTCAGTATATCAGAATTCTAAAAATTTTGTAGCTCTACGATCTTGTACTATGTTGAGATTGCTTGGACAGTTACCGAGACCAGTGAATGTTAATGACAAACTTATGGTTATCCGCGAGTGTCAAGATTGCTCGAGCTCGACAGTATCTGTACCATCATGTGCACACGTTTGCGACAGCTGTAACAAACGCCGGCTTCTCATGGTACCGCGCCGGGTTTGTCCAGCTGGTGACACGCGTGACAGAGGTGACAGTATGACAGGCTTCGCGATTATGACTGCCTGAGATATGCAGACCTGCCAGAGAAGATATGGTCATGATCGGGTGACCAAGAAATGATAAGGTGAAGATGACAGTGACTACTCTGCCACTGACGTGTCAGTCGAAATGTGGTGAACGGTAACATTGTTAGTGCTGGCATGGAATAATGACTTTCCATTGGCCAGATGAAGATTTAGGGGCTAGAACCCGTTACAGTTTTGGGAAATGTGACAGAGCATTGAGATATAAGTAAGCTCTGACTGAAGGTCAGGCTAGTGGAATCATTATTATCTTGCCTTGCAAGAGTGCTAGGTGGCTGTTCGCGTGCCAGTGCTAGAGTGCTAAGATAGTTCTGCTCACAGCTTTGGATAATAATTCGTACTTTGTGTTATTATACCAACTTTTATGAAAATATTTTACTGCTGTTTTCATCCTTTTTCATGTTGGAAATCTGGGCTTGCATGAAGAAGCTTAGTGTTTGATCTCAGTATATCAGAATTCTAAAAATTTTGTAGCTCTACGATCTTGTACTATGTTGAGATTGCTTGGACAGTTACCGAGACCAGTGAATGTCAATGACACACTTATGGTTATCCGCGAGTGTCAAGATTGCTCGAGCTCGACAGTATTTGTACCATCATGTGCACACGTTTGCGACAAGACTACGCCGTCTATTGTTTTCTTATATGGTGTGCGCACAAATAATTATTCTAGAAATGTAAATCAGATTTCAGATTTTGCACATTTCAGATTTCACAATTGAACATCGCGCGCCCTTCTCATCGCGCGCGGTCCAACCGCCCTGGCGAAATCTTTATTTATACCGTGTGTCGTTCCGCCCGACTCCGGTCCCTAACTTGGGCGCGCATGCGTCCTACGCTGTCCTTTTGTGTGACGTCGTTACAATGTTTCACAATTGTCTTGCGACATGCGTGGGCGCACGAACATCCCCACGGGTTTGTGGTACTGTAGAAAGTATGACAATGCCTAGGAATCAATACACTTGCATGATATATGTATAATATAATATATTACATAACATGGTAAGCACGTGTTGTAACCGTATTGGATACGTATGTATTGTATACGTATTGTAAACCTTGAAGCCTAGTAAAGCATGGGCTCCATCTAACCCCCATGCATCACGGCAAATAACGTGAGGACAAATTCCAACTTGCGACCTTCTACCCCCTCAATACACCCGATACCTTACCCCGAAACTACCACCAATATACCCTGCTACCGTGAAGGTTGAAAATATGTCTGATAAAGAAATATGTCTGCAGCATGTCTTCAACTCACCTGTTAACACGTTTTGACTATGTATTGCGGGCATGTTGAATTGAATAGACTATGTCTATAACATGTCTTGAACACATTCGGTAACACGTGTTAGTCGCGTGTTGAAGGTACGTTAAATAATATTTCTTCAACACGTCTTTAACATGCTAATTAACACATGTTATGTATGTGTTGAGGACGTGTTGAAATATTTCATGACGATATTTCTAACATGTCTACAATACGTCTATAATACATGTGTTAGGACGTGTTGAAGGCATGTTGCAAACACCGTTACAGTAATACCTCACATTTAAGGAAATGCTAGGTTAAGGAAACAGCCATTTCGGGGGGGGTCGGAAAAATGCGGAAAAGGCTAGGCTAACTTTTTGGTTACAGTGTTAAGGCCGTAACGAAACACAGTGTTAATATAAGGAACCCAGTGTTAAGCGTTGAGGCTGGGGGGTCAGAAAACGGAAAAAGCTAGGCTGGCTCCAAATTCCTGTTTCCTTAAATGTGAGGTATTGCTGTACACGTCTTGCCCGTTTAACACCCCATGGCCCCTCTGCCTCCGAAGCCCCCAAATACCAGCTTTCGCGATACGCGTCAAAATGCCGTGAAATCTTGAGAGCATACCCCTAGACCCTTCCGTAGATGATGCCAAATGATAGTGGGTGGTTCTGACACCATTTGGATGCCCCTGCTAGCATGCTCACTTTCAGCGTGCAACGCACTGCAGCGTGCAACACAGTGCTATAGACGTGTTGAGAAACTGTTTAACACGTCGTGTCATTACAACACGTCCGTAACACGCCTGCAACACGCATATAAGAGCACGCGCGTTAGACAGTGCTATGAACGTAGGGTATCGAATTGGTTTGGGATTTCAAAGCACACAATCGAATCGCGGTTTGGCAGATCAAACCCTACGATCGAATTAGGTTGACAACTCAAAGCCCTCAATCGATTCGGATTGGGAAATCTTCAAAACCGCTTTCCATAATCGAGTATTGGGTGCTTTTCAGTTGACACCCCCGACCTTCACCATACTTGAGGGGAAAATTGCGCCTGCAGCGGGCGTTGTTAATCGAATCACTTTGTGTATTATTCAAACCCCACAATCGAATTGGTTTCTTCCAACAAAGCCCAAAATTGAATCGGTTTTGGGGTACAAAGCCCTCAATCGAACTGATTGAAGGGCTTAAAGCCCGTAATCGAATCGGTTGTGAGAATCAACGCCTTCAATCGAACCGGTCTCGGACTTTTCATGATTACTTCGTAATCGATTACGAAGTTACGAGTTTAAAACCGATACCCAGTCTTACACTTCATAGAGATAACTAACGTAAGCTTCCCCTTCGCTTGGGTATCTAGTGTCGTGTGGCATGGCATGGTATGGCATGGCATACGTCGATCTTGTCATCTAATTAAAACAATCCAGAAATGCTCTTGCACATCATCCTAAACTCTGAAACCTTCAAGCAGTTCCCGAGGATTCCCGACGATCGTTCGATAACGATCCCAAAATAACTAAAAAATTCATCGCAGCAATCAGATCACGCTTATTTTGTGTTTCCCCATCAGTGACAACTTTTACACTTCCGAGTTGGTTTAGAGGGATAAGTGCTGGAATTGCCACGTCAGCGGCCAGCTTAAGCTAACACTCATATGGAATTATTCAGTATAGTCACTTCGGTGTCACTTCGGATCCATCCAGCTTTCGCATAATGGGAATGGACTTGGCGACCTTTGTTGTGCTGTCGCCAAGGCGTGATGGAGGTGGACTACATCGAGATGAAAGAAGGATTATGTGAGAAATAGCACACGTGATTTCACACTACTGTATGACCACTTCCGCCACTCGGATGGGATGAGGGTTGTCGAATATGACCCTGGCACATCGAATTTGGACGATGGTAGTGGAGGGGTGGGGGGGTGTGTGTGTGTGTGTGTGTGGGGGGGGTCGTTCGAACCAGAGATGTGGCAATATATGGAATTTTACATATAATACATTTAGTTATATATCTATGAATTTTCTTGATATATCCGATTATATCACGGATATATATCCAATTGGGCGCCCCGATGCCTATTCTAGCTGGCGTGCACACATGTGTATGTGGTGCTTCTATTGCCCCCTTTGGTTACCACTACCTTGTCTGTAACCGGCGTGGATGGGCTATCGCGGCACATCATGCCGTTCGTGATGTGTTGGCATCTATGCTGAAGCAAGTCTTTGATCCAGCCTTCGTCATCGTGGAGGATCGCAATCATCATGGGTATTCGCCTGATCGGAAGCCCGATATCACAGTGCTCAACCATGATGGACGAGGCAGGCATATGGTGATTGACGTGAGCCTTGCATTCCCTTGTTGTGCCTCGTATGTGGACCGGGCTGCTCGGGAGCTGCTGCGGGCTGCGGAAGTACATGCATAAGCGAGCCAAGAGGGCATTGTACGGGCCAATCTGGCCGCACACGCTTGTGCCTTTTGCGATGGAGTCTTTTGGAGGTTTGGGGAAATCGGCGCGGAAGTTATTCGACAGTTATGTACAGCGCAGGCAATACCGTTTGTTTCAGGAGGAGGATGATGCAACATGGAACACGCGGAGCTTTTCGACCTTTTGGTTGCAGCGGATGGTGGTTGCCTTCCACGGCTCGCAGGGCTGCGGAATTGCTTGCAGGGTTAGTCGTGATTATCAGCATGGGTGAACGCTGGGAATTTGCATGATGTCTATCTAGGTGGTAATTTTTGGCATTTTGATGAGTTTGTTTGTTTGCTGTGCCTATGAACTTTCCATTGTGAGTTGTGAACCTTACAATACAGTTTCCGACATCTCTTTATATATCCGCTGATACAATCCGGATATATATCATATATCGAAGCTTGTGATATATGATCTTTGCAAAGCCCGAAATTAAGTTGCAGAAAGGCCTTTCTGCGGTTTTGAACGGATCCGACTGGCTTGATTTATTTGACCAAGCTGCGCCTGCCTCTCGAGATCAGTTGCTTTCCCTTTCCCAACGTGGCGCCATACAGCGGTTTAGTCATCTAATGAAATGAGGCACATTTGCTCCCTGATCAAGGCCAGATAACACGCCATTTCCAGGACTCGCATTTATATTTTCTCGGATTTTCCACATATCGCCAGATCGAACATTCGTACCGCAGGATCGATTCGTTTGTCATTCGATTACAAGGCGGATACAAGGCGGGCAGTGCAAGGTTATCAGCAGTTCTAGGTAAAAAAGCGACTCCAAATACTCGAAAAACAATTCTCTTCAGCACATAATAATACTGCAGGATATTAGAAAAACATCGGCAGTATACTGTCCTAGGACAAATACGTATGACTGTGAAGGCATGACTGATGGCATGCTATGATAGACTGTGCTATGACATAAATGTAGATTTGCAGAAAGCTGTGTTACAGCTGATTTTAAGTAATGAGCTGGGAAAGCTCAGTGTCTTTTGTCTTGTAAGTTTTATCTATATCACCCCAGAGTCACCCAATTCGCCGCATTATTCCTTCTTGGGCAGCGCTCTTTTTCGCATTCAATTGGCGTACTTTTCTGCCGCTTCCTATGCTTCCACCGCACTTCTGATACCGTTGCACTTGTCGGCGTTCCGCTTTTCGCCGGATCTTTCGCTGCGACTTTCCAGCGACTTTGTTGGTAAATTGTAGCGTCAGTTTTGCGAATTCTCTTTAATCATGGACCGTTCGCTGCGCTCTGGCGGCTCACACAATTCGGCGGACCGTACTCCTGCTTCCGCAGCTTCCGTACGTAATTCGCCGGTGGCGGCTGCTAACCCCAATTGATCGGCGGCCTCTCTAACGAATGTTGCGCCCGTACATTCTTGGGAGCTCTCTGCGCACCAAGGATCTATTCCCGTACCGTAACAGGGCCCTGCGGGTGTTACGCGATCGGTTCCACCGCGGGATGTCGCAGCTCTGCGTTCTGGGGCGCTCTCTACACACCGGGGTGCTGTTGCACCGGTGTCGCGGCCGAGCCCGGTGACAATTTCTCCGAGCAATCGTTACGCCAGGCAGCGTCAGCAGGAGACAGAGAACGCGGCTCAACACTTTATCTTTCCACCGGAGTGGAGCTCTGACCGCCCGGGGCGTTTGCAAGATTTCCACGGCACTCCGTCGGCTGTGCGCGTTTTGCACCGTTCGCCTGCTCTGAGTACGGATGCCAGCGCTGCTGCTGTGGTAGGTGTTGCTGGCAGATCTTCAATCGGATGCGCTCTCAAAATACAAAATCTCAAAATCTCTTCTAGAAGAATAAGCCTGCTCGTGAGCAAAGGCTTACGTAGCATGCCAATCTTTTGGTTCGGAATGCGTGTTTTGTGGGCAGTCCATTGTGAACTGCCGGAGTGTTGACTTCGTAACAATTGTTACCTCACACGTTGTATCAGCATCATTTGTGCACTCCACAACTGGGTCCTCATTATGTTCTTGAGGGACATTTGCTGCCAGAATCTGATATGCCTCCTGGTTCTTGGCGTTTGGCATCTGCTAGAGAAACACTCCATGACCACCTCAGATATTCTTGCGGTTCAAGCACACTGCACGATAGGAGGTCAAATTCATGAGCATCGCAGTGACATCACATAAAATGCATGGATATTGTGTCAACATCCTGGCCCTCTGCACAGGATTATATAATAAATCAGCACATGCAAAAGGTAAGCGTCAAGGTATCGGCCGGTTCTCTCATCGCCCACTATGGGCCGTTGGGGGTATCTGACGGCAGCGTCACCTTGCCGTGTGCATGCAGAGGGCTGCCAAAGCGAGTCTGTGCCTATGGATTCCTCCTGTGGCCTGTGGCGCTCTCTAAGCTGATATGCCTGGACATGTAGCCCTTGATCCCTACAATTGTGCACGGAAGTAGATTTGTTCAAGGAGGTACAGATACCAATGGATGCCATGATATGAACCATCCAACGCAGCTTTCTGAGAGCGCCTCTCACCTTGGTCATCATCGAGCTCAGGAACGTCTTAACCTTAAACATCGACTTCAGTTTCCCCGTGTTGCCGAACCCATTCATTTGCTTTCGTGAGGCCGGTGCGCCGTACAGAGCTCCGAGGGCAGTCAGATCCTGCGCCAGAGCCCACTGAGCTTCCTCGGTGTTCTGCGAAAGGATGCTCGACATCGTCCTTGAGGCAGTGGAGATGATGGTAGCGTTTGGCGCTTTAAGGAGGTCGGGTGTTGCTTCCACCAAGATGTCTCCTTCATTTAACTTGAAAGAAGCCATGTCGGGGGAACACCGCACAAATACTTGGCCCTCCCTCAATACCCTGCACCACCATTCGTACCTCCGCTCCCCCCGATCTCAGCCCCACAGCACGCAACTTGCACATGCAATGCCGCCCAGCGTGGGGCAGGAGGGCAACCGGGAATGCCACCCTCTGCAGTGAAAGGGCGCACTGAGACGCACTTCCTCGAATGGAGCCAATAACACTTTCACACCAAGAGCAACTTCCGATATCCCGAAATTAAATCAGAAAACTGAGAGTCTCCAGGTACCTGAGTCTAGGGTCGCGGATGGCTGTAAACAAAGTTTTGATATATTGGGGGAGGTGGACATATGGTGCATTGCGGGGCTGGAAGATGACATATGGTGCAGTGGGGCTGGAAGGTGACATATGGTGCAGTGGGGCTGGAAGGTGACATATGGTGCAGTGGGGCTGGAAGGTGACATGTGGCGCAGTGGGGCTGGAAGGTGACGTATGTGCAGTGGGGCTGGAAGGTGACATATGGTGCAGTGGGACTGGAAGATGACATATGGCGCAGTGGGGCTGGAAGGTGACATATGGTGCAGTGGGGCTGAAGGTGACATATGGCAGTGGCTCAAGATGACATATGGTGCAGTGGGGCTGGAAGGTGACATGGTGCAGTGGGGCTGGAAGGTGACATATGGTGCAGTGGGGCTGGAAGGTGACATATGGTGCAGTGGGGCTGGAAGATGGCATATGGTGCAGTGGGGCTGGAAGATGACATATGTG
Source organism: Cymbomonas tetramitiformis (assembly GCA_001247695.2). Lineage (NCBI taxonomy): Eukaryota > Viridiplantae > Chlorophyta > Pyramimonadophyceae > Pyramimonadales > Pyramimonadaceae > Cymbomonas > Cymbomonas tetramitiformis. Next base: position 27,121 of record LGRX02034240.1, on the reverse strand, counting down.
CAGTGGGGCTGGAAGATGACATATGGTGCAGTGGGGCTGGAAGGTGACATATGGTGCAGTGGGGCTGGAAGATGACATATGGTGCAGTGGGGCTGGAAGGTGACATATGGTGCAGTGGGCTGGAAGGTGACATATGGCGCAGGCTGGAAGATGACATATGGTGCAGTGGGGCTGGAAGATGACATATGGTGCAGTGGGGCTGGAAGATGACATATGGCGCAGTGGGGCTGGAAGGTGACATATGGCGCAGTGGGGCTGGAAGGTGACATATGGTGCAGTAGAGCTGGAAGATGACATATGGTGCAGTGGGGCTGGAAGGTGACATATGGTGCAGTGGGGCTGGAAGATGACATATGGTGCAGTGGGGCTGGAAGATGACATATGTGCAGTGGGGCTGGAAGGTGACATATGGTGCAGTGGGGCTGGAAGATGACATATGGTGCAGTGGGGCTGGAAGATGGCATATGGTGCAGTGGGGCTGGAAGATGACGTATGGTGCAGTGGGGCTGGAAGGAGACATATGGTGCAGTGGGGCTGGAAGGTGATACATGGGACACACATTAGCTTTGCACCGTGAGAGAAATCCGCTGCGTGCATGTACCCATCCGGTCTCAGTCCTGGGATGGAAACAGTCACTTGTTTTCTATCTTCCCGGGATTGGGGGTTTTCGCTCGCCGTTCTCTTTGCTGAGGCCGGGGACGGTGACGTCGCATTTCTCCGTGGCTGAGCATATGTGCTTGAAGGGTCATCCATCGTCCGCGCCGACGCAGAGCTGGGACCATGCGACAGCCCCTGAACATCATCTTGCGCCGCCTGCTTCCGAAGTGCTGCTTGCCTCTGCAGGAACTCAAGTTGCTTTTCCGTGTGCTCCATTGGCCGATGATGCACTCCACCTCCCACCGAGTGCGCTGCAGGGGCGCGCGGTTTCTCCACAGGTAAATCCTCAGCAGGCAACGGCTTTCGCTGAACCAGACTCCTCAGCAGTTCATGAGGTCTCTTCACGCGAGGAGGCAGTGGTGGAGATGGCAACCATCGAACTGTCCGCTGCAAATTCGCTGCTGACTTTTGCATCACTTGCATAAAGTTCACCTGCACACCACCACATGAGCCCGAGCCATTCATTCTAACGGACTTTAACAGCAGATGCTGGACACACATAAGAACAATATCAGGAGAGATGGTGTGATGCAGGGGCACGATTATGCTTGAATCGGTGCTCGTCAGATTTGGAGGTTTCTGTGCGGATAGATCGAGCAGACTTCCTTGAGCCGTGGGATTGCAATGCAGCTAAGATCGAGATCCCTAACACTAAGCGTTTAGAGGTTCCATCACTTGGAAATCTTCAGTACTGAGCCGGCGCAAGAGATGCACACGAGTTTCCTTGGAAAACTCATGTGCGGCACGCCGCAACAATCTCACATTGCTCTGTCACTATGAAAGTTAATTGAAGAGCCCGGGTATCGATAGCGTGAAACGATAACCAGCAGTGCGCCACTCCCGCCCGAAGCGGCGGATCAAGGAGCCCCCGAGAGTGGCCAGCAGTGCGCCACGTCCTCCCGAAGCGGCGGATCAAGGTTTCCTCCCGAAGCGGCGGATCAAGGAGCCCCCGAGAATGGCCAGCAGTGCCACTCCCGCCCGAAGCGGCGGATCAAGGAGCCCCCGAGAGTGGCCAGCAGTGCGCCACGTCCTCCCGAAGCGGCGGATCAAGGAGCCCCCGAGAGTGGCCAGCAGTGCGCCGTTTCCTCCCGAAGCGGCGGATCAAGGAGCCCCCGAGAGTGGCCAGCAGTGCGCCACTCCCGCCCGAAGCGGCGGATCAAGGAGCCCCCGAGAGTGGCCAGCAGTGCGCCATTTCCTCCTGAAGCGGCGGATCAAGGAGCCCCCGAAGGCATATTCTGCCAAGACTGATGGCGCAGTGAGACTAAGGCTGGGAAGGCCCAGCTCCTTGCCTCCTGAGCATTTCCCCTTGTGAACCTTCTTTTTGCGGGACTTGTTCGTTGGCTCCAACTTTTCACGTGCGCCTTTACTCTGCCCCAGTGTTCTTGCTACAACTGTACACTCTTACAATGCGCATTCTCCGCTGTCTCACCGGGGGCATCCTCATGGGGCGTTTTGCAAATCCATCGCAAAATCATTTTCTTCACCTTCAGGCCCGTCTTGATCAGTGCCATATAATCTACAGTGTCCTTGCACCGCAATGAAAAACAATAGTGTGTTCAGTTATTTTTCATAGCATGACGAAAAATACCTTTCAGGAAAGTGCACTTTACAGTGTACTCGCAAGTCAGTGAAAAGTGCCTTGCGTCAATGCTTTTTACAGCGTGCTTGCACGGCAATGAAAAACATCTTGCACGCGTGGAGTTTTCTTACTACTGCATGCACACACCTAGCACTGAAAAATACCCTGAAACGAGAAGTGTTTCTTTTATTTTCCACAAATAAAAGAGACAGAGAGCTGAGGGCCAGCAAGGCGTCGATTCACGAGTTCTCCCATCTATGTGTCAGTGTCTCTCAGCTGTCACAACTCAAACTGTTTCATTTTTGCTGTTTGCCAGAGGAAACCACTAAAATACCACGTCTTTCCCGACAAAGCATAACTCTCACAATCTTCTCCTCACGGCATAACAACAGGCTGCAGTGACTCTATTAAATTTAACACATAAATATTCATCCGGTTCATCCATTATTTCTGTGTGTAGGTTCGATCTCCCAGGAAAAACTGCGGCGAGGCACTCGGTACCTAAATCATTATAATCAACATGATTTGATAAGTTAGACTATGCGGGCCGCTTCAAACTCTGCTCTTGCACTGAAAGAGCACAGAACAGGCACCATAGATACACCGGTTGTGATTCATGTATTCGCAGCATGGTTCGGAGCATACCTTCAGGTTTTGCTGCCTTGCCACAAGGAAGAGTGCCAGTACGAAAGTGGCCGCACCATTGCGTGCTTCTGTGCGGAAAATACCTTCCAGTCCTGCATACATACACATTGTTCCACTTCTTCACCGTAGGTACAGTGGCATGCACCTCAGCAACACCGCTACAGCTACACAATGTGCACCGAGCACTCCAGTATAATTAATTGTGCATCGAGCACTCCAGTACAACTAATTGTGCACCGAGCACTCCAGTATAACTAATTGTGCTTCGAGCACTCCAGTATAACTAATTGTGCATCGAGCACTCCAGTATAACTAAAACGACACCTGATGGCACGTTGGCATCATAGTGAACCAAGCACACTCTGGCTTAAGCAGCCAGTGGCATGTTCGGGCTATAATAGTGAAGCAAGCACAAGGTACTGTACTAGCTAACACACCAGCTTTTCAACCCCCTGGTAAGGACTCAATTCCTGGCTGAGCCTCAACCTATACAGTGCACCTAGCACTCCGTCTCACAACAATCTCTGTAGAATCTCAAGAGTACCTAGCACTTAGTACTGTGGCTTCATTAAATAAGCCTCATGAGGATAAGGTAGCACATCAATGTCACGCTGAATGGCCAACCAAAGTCAGCCTATTCTCCTCCGAGGATCGGATGATAGAAGCATGCAGGAACAGGGCAGGGCTGTGACAAGCCACAATACCACACAAGCCTCCTTCAGTTGTATCAAAAGAGTGAAACTGAGGGGCCGTTGGAGATCCTTCCAACACTGCACTGCTCAACAATATGACTCCATAGTGGTCCTCCGGCCCATGCAACGTTGAGTAAAGTTGAGGGGGATCAAGCTGCAATGCAGGTGAATACCGAGTTTTCACCTACTCGTCCTGGGCACCGCAAGCAAACCGTTGTGTGCAGTAAACACTGCGGGAATGGACACTGGATGGGGAAAAACATCCAACGCATGCGGACACCGGAGTGCTACCCGCCAGAATGAAGGGAAGACAGGGAGCCATCACCCCTGCCTCATCTCACAGCAAAGGCAAACACCGAGTCTATCGCACTCCCCGAGAGAAGCAGCGCCCACCACAAAAGTACCACAAAGACAGCCGCATCCCAACACCCCTTTCCAACAGGCGGCCGTCCCTGTTCACAACGAGGCCCCAGTACCTCAACTCGATTCCCCGAGCAAGTGTTTGAGAACTATGAGGTACCGAACACAAACGTCACACACATATGAGCACCGAGACTTTCCAGCCAAGTCATCACACTCTGTCACCCAGTTCTCCTTTCTTAAAACCCAGGTTTGAGAGGAGCGCACCCTCGGGGGAGGCGGAGACCCCTTGAGGCTGTTCCTCGGAAGCAACGGTACGGACCCCTCTGAGGGTCACCGAGGCTTCCACACCAGATTGTTCTTCACCGAGGGCGTCCGGAGACCTTGTCGTGCGCTTCAAGTCCATGCCAAGAGCATGCAGCAGAGACAGCACAAGGGATGCATACAAACGGAAAGGCCCTTCTCGCGCCAGGTCTCGCACAGCTTTCTTTCTCCAGTGGGACTCCAGGCTGCTGCGCACTCGCTGAGACTCGTTTGGGGTACTTTCAGCTCTGCTGGCTGTAGCGTGTCGAGGTTCGGTAGCAGCTTTCTCTCGTTGGGGAGCGTCATCCTAATAGGAAACACCAAACTCCGCCGCATATCAGTAGATAATACAATGAAAACAACCTCAAGCGAATAGCACCCGCAGCTCAGAATGTCCCAGATCGCCACAAAAAAGTTCTCCAGGAGGAGCTGGAAGGGGCTTAGAGCAGCAAATTCCGAGCTAAGTCACGACTCCAAGCAACGGGAGGCGGCACTGCTAAATGCAGTATTACAAAGTTTGCGCTGCTTTATTTCTCGAGAAGGTTGTACGAGCAGCCTACATTGGGAGGTCATATCCTATTTTTTTGAGCTCGTTCCAAGGTGTCGTCAACGGTATCGTGTGTTGCAATTGAGCAACTAGACGATTGCCGACTAAGCAGTCCCTTCAGGGTTACCATTGCAGCGATTGTATGGAAAATGGCTACTCTTAAACGTGTGAAGCGTAAAACGTGCTCGAGGGATATACTTAACTGTCAAATTCCAATTTCCAAACTCACGAGCGACTGATTTAGTTGACGCACGATACCTGGATTATGTTCGCTTTATTCGCTGGTTTCTGAAGGTGGAGAATATTTGTCAACTCTCTGGCAACTGAGGTAGGCATCCTTGAGATAAGCAGATCATCCCAAGCGCACTGTCTTGATTCCGCGCCTGCACCCGGGACAGCGCCGCAGCACACCCTGTCTACATGGAAGTTAAAGTATCCGCAGCACGAACGCACATATTGAGTTCGGAAACCTCTGCTGAAAAACCGTCAAGTTTGACACACTAAGTTGATAATTGCAGTCGTGAATAACATTTCACAGATTAATCTTCAAACTTGTATGCCTGGCACAGTATAATATAAAGTGGCAGGGCGCAAACTTCACAGCTGCATAATGCCAAACAAACTCTTAAACCTTCCAAGACACTTGCGGGTGCAGACCTGCTTGTTTGCCATCTTCACTGCGAGGAACAACACTAAGAGTTTGGAAGGGTGAAGTTACTGGCTCACAGCTACGTAAGACCCGCACGTTCTTGTGTTTCGCAGCGCATTTTTCACGAGAGTGGCTTCTTCCACGACGGCGTCCTTCGAGGTGTGGACACTCCTGCGAGGAAGAACGGATTGTTTGGGACCTGCTCGCGCGAGACATGGCAACTTGTTGGTTTCCAAATAATTGTAATCGCGACTTGACAATATAACTTCTTTGCGGTCAACGCCAGCTGAATTCTCTGCTCAAGTGAGCATCTTCATAATTCCCAATTCCATTGTGCTGGTTTGAACAGCGTGTGCAGCGACGCTTGATGTGTGTTTTTCTTATTATTATTATGTTATTAGAGTATACAGTTTTAAAAATCGAAAACAGTTAAAACAGCTGTAATGCGTGTTTCATGTTGCATCCTGTGCTAAATTCTGGTGCGAAACGTCGGACAAGTGGGATGACACGTGGGAAGACAAAGAGTATTTACCGTGTTTATATAAAAAGCGCGCCTTTTGAGGTTTGAGCTGGCTAAATTTCGTCGTCGGATTTAAAGATATTTCTTACGTTAGTTATTTCATAATGATCTACGGGTGCCCAGCTGCCCACGCGTATTTAACGGACTAGGAAGTCCGGTCCCTATTGACCAGAGTTGTGGGGTTATATCGATATGGAGTGATATAAGGGTTTATATGGTTATATAACCCCCCTTGGAGCCAATATAACCCTTATATCAAGGGTTATTTAACCCCCAATATAACCCCCTTGGGTTATATGTTATGATTATAGTTATATAACCATATGGGGTTATATAACCCCCGATATAAGGTTTATATTCGGGGTTATACACCCTTATACGAAGTATAACCCCCAAAATTGCATGCTTATATCGACAATTCAGGGCAATTCCTAGCGTTATTTCATTGAATTTTATAACGATCACGTGAAGTTGTACAAGTTCCATAATCGTGCAAGTATACAAAGTAGGAAATAATGAGGCATTGGGTGAAAATCGATATAAGAGTTATTTGGGGTTATATAACCTTATATAACCGCCGATATAAGGGTTATATTTGGGGTTAAATAAGGTTATATACGCCTAGTTATAACCACTAATATAACCCGTATATCGGGGGTTATAGTCATAACCCCAAAATCCGGCCTTTTTGGTATATAACTATAACCCTTATAATTGGGGTTGTCGCTTGCTCGTCATCGACAACCAATGGTGTTTTGCCAGTTGTGAACTTACAAAAGTCGTATTGCAATGGCATCTTTGAGCTGGCATGTTCTGATTGGCTTTCCCGATAGTGGGTGCACATGGTAAGGGCCCTGCCAAAAAGCGTCAGGTAGGAAGGATTGGTATATAACTATAACCCTTATAATTGGGGTTGTCGCTTGCTCGTCATCGACAACCAATGGTGTTTTGCCAGTTGGGCACTTGCAAAAGTCGTATTGCAATGGCATCTTTGAGCTGGCATGTTCTGATTGGCTTTCCCGATAGTGGGTGCACATGGTAAGGGCCCTGCCAAAAAGCGTCAGGTAGGAAGGATTGGTATATAACTATAACCCTTATAATTGGGGTTGTCGCTTGCTCGTCATCGACAACCAATGGTGTTTTGCCAGTTGGGCACTTGCAAAAGTCGTATTGCAATGGCATCTTTGAGCTGGCATGTTCTGATTGGCTTTCCCGATAGTGGGTGCACATGGTAAGGGCCCTGCCAAAAAGCGTCAGGTAGGAAGGATTGGTATATAACTATAACCCTTATAATTGGGGTTGTCGCTCGCTCGTCATCGACAACCAATGGTGTTACCATGCCAGTTGGGCACTTACAAAGTCGTATTGCAATCGTGGCATCTTTGAGCTGGCATGTTCTGATTGGCTTTCCCGATAGTGGGTGCACATGGTAAGGGCCCTGCCAAAAAGCGTCAGGTAGGAAGGATGGTGTTCCCTCCCCGTCCCCGCCCCATTCGCCTTGTCTGCCGTTGCCTAAAATGCTAATGTCTGGTTGGTCCAACTTGGATGACACGTCTGCTACTCTCGTCCCCAGAGTTTAGACGAGCCGCGCTTCGCGCGGCTACCCGCGATTCGATTCGAGGGCTGCGTTACATGATGATTGTGAAGCTCGTCTAAACTACGGATGCCCATCAACTCAATCTGCGTTACAAACCCTAAGTAATAATCGCGCTATTTCGGTCCGTAGACTCGGGTTCCAGAGTAACACGTCTGCGGACAAGGGTTCTTGTCAAGCCGTGCTATATAATTTTATACAGGAAATAAAAAAGCAATATATAAAATAAAAATATAAAAATATAAAAATATAAAAATACAAAATACAAATATTGAGCTCCGTTTCCGAATCCTTGATGCTGTCGCGACATTTTGCTCTCTCCTCCCGAAATTTGGAAACGAAGCGACAGCATCGAGCATTTGGAAACAGCATCGAGCAGCCCGCGACAACCCGCGACAGCCCGCGACAGCCGATTCAGTCGCGATTTTTGCGCGGTTCGGCACGATTGTTCTCTTTTGGCGACCTTTCGCATGAATCGGCTCCCATAAGCTTCCCTTGAGCGAAGGTGGTATAAGACGAATGGCGTTCTCGCGGTGGTCGGGCGAGGGCTGGGGAGGAAACACCATCCTTCCTACCTGACGCTTTTTGGGCAGGGCCTTTACCATGTGCACCCACTATCGGGAAAGCCAACCAGATATCAAAGATGCCATTGAAATACGACTTTGGGTAATGATGCCATTGCAATACGACTTTGGGTCCACCGCCCAAGTGGGCGCTCAACCCCTCCTACGTCCTACTTAGCCGAACATGGCAACAGCAAGGCGCTGTGCCATCATCAGAATCACCGGAAAGCCGGTGCGGGCATAACCTGCGAGAAAGACAGATCCGCTGTCCGGCTAAGCTCGCTGAGAATCAAACAGATAATCACATAAACAGTGTCTGGCCGAGGCTTTATGCTCTCGGAAACCCAGACAGTGAAACAAGACTGTACTACTGTACTGTACTACTGTACAGTACAGTGCTAGGATGTCACGGACACGATACGGAAGCAGGGTCAGGCTAGGGGCTAGTCAGAGCCCATAATAACTAAGCCTAAACCCGAAGTCCAGCATAATATGCAACTGAGGCTTGAATTTCGTACGTCTTTTTACTTATACACGATTATATAAATCTGGGCACCTCGCGCGATCGAGCCTGCCCACCATCGTCCTCACCGGCCGGTTCCGGTGGATCGTTGATACGGCAAGATAAACAGGCCGTGAATATATTTTCAATATACAAGTTAACACTGCGAAGTTGGACAGCAACGCAAGTGAAAGTAATAGCGGGTGATGAGTGCAGTCTCTGAGTGAAGATCTGCGTGAAGCCCAACGCTTCCTCATCTTATACCATACGTCTCCTATCATCATAGATAGTACCGCCATTGGGTTGTGAACCCGAGACGTAGGTTGAACGACCAGTATTGTGATAACGAATAGTTCGTTCATACTGTGCATGCGTGTTCCGCACATGCTTAAAGCCAAGATGGTTCTTGTTTGTACTTCAAGATGTATCTTGCTTTGCCATCTTCGAGTTCGACATACGAACTCTCGATGACAGGGTCATTCAAGTCTTTCCTTGAATAATGACAGATGATGTGACTTATCATCTAGCGACATGTACAGTCATAGTCGACCGTACTGACGACTGTCATAATAATATATGACACGACTCGACATGACATGACATGACATGGTATGACATGTCTGACAGGTATGACACGTATGACATGTATTACACATATGTCATCGGTCATGATCCTGTATGGTATGACATGTCTGACAAGTATGACACGTATGACATGTATGACACATATGTCATCGGTCATGACCCTGACAGATCTCCCCTCTTAAAAGAGTTGTGACCTCACAACGGGCATACCTTAGTATATGTCTATGATGTCTTTGTTGTTGTCGCTTCTTGCTGGTACCAGTCTTCTTACACCGATTTGAGGCGTCCCTCATGGTGTTTTTAGGTTATTGGGGGGAACTGAGTCCACTTTAGTCCCTCACCTTACAGTTCTTAGGATGTAGCCCCCTTTCTGGAAATCGTATCGTATTTCAGAGTGACGTTTCAAGGTTCAATGAATTGCGTTTCGTGATGCAGATTGACGCTGGATTACTGATTGATCCACACGTATCGTGCGTCAGAGTGACGATTCAAAGCATCCGAAGTCTACGTTACGGATTATTTGCGCTAGCCGTCGTTCTTTGCGAACGATGATCCCACGATTTAACGATTTATAATCGCACGATTCTCGGCCTTATATATATGACTGATCGACGAAAACCCTTGGGTACATGTTTCCACAGTTATATATAGTGCACCCAACCCTTCCTCCCCTCCTTAAGCTACTTTGGAGGATCATAGGCGGCAACGGGGAGCCCGATTTTGGGGGCTTGTTTTTAATGCAAACGGAGTGGCCCTGCTTAACGGGATTGGACTTATAATCCTTTACCCGGTCTGCTCAACTCCTCAATATTTGGTCCGGTACGCGCGCTTTGACGAACATCTATCGCGATGAGTGAGAATGGATTCGCCACGTACTAATGTGAAATTTCTTTAGTTATGTTTGTCAAGCACAACTTAGGATCACAACTCCGTCTACCTCAGTCGATATCTCCGGTAGCTTCGGATGACTGGCCACAGAATCCGATGACAAACCACGGTCTTGGCAAAGGTAGCATTAGCAGTTTTTCACAGATATTGGTACCCGCATATGCGTATCTGTGTAAGGGTATGATTTATACAAGGCTCACTACACCTTAGCAAGGAAGGATCAATTCCTGCTCCTGTCATATCAATTTGATGCAGGGTAAAAAATGTTAGGGATATAACCCTGCAGTTCTCGGGTTGCAGCCCATTGCACCGAAGGTGTATCGCAGTCTTTGGGATGCAGCCCTGCAGTTCTTGGGATGCAGCCCTGCAGTTCTTGGGATGCAGCCCTGATATATATATATATATATATATATGACCAATGGACGAAAACCTCTTGGGTACATGTTTCCACGGCCTGATTATTATTTGGTCGGCAATTATTGGCAAAAGTCATCGGCTATCGGCTTTTGACTCAGAAGCCACAATGTTATAGAAGCTGCGACCTATTGTAACCATATGCGGCAATTATACCTTCAGCATACGTAGACAATATGATTATGTGGAACTTATAATCCCACTTAAGTTGCATCATGATAAATTTATCCAGGTGTTAACAAATGTTCAGGATTTGATAAGGGGTTGACGCCCCACAAGCCAAAGGTCACTGTCTCATAAGGCTCGCCTCAAGTGTGCGGCTTTGAGGTTTAGCGTCCTGGCGAGGCACAGTCATGATGCTTCCTAGTCCATATATAATGGAGCTGGAAATGAAAATGCAAAAGATATCCGAAGACAAGAAGGCTTTTGGTTGGCCAGAGTTGCTGTCTAGATGCTTAACCTCGATGGGGTTGCATTCGGATACAAACTGTGCAACCATGCATGTGACTTATGTATTGGTGTATGACTTTGATGAATTGTCTCTTGTCATGAACCTGGAAGGAATGACGGGCAAATAGCTAGAGTGGCGGATTTACTCACTCGGCTTTGCTGTTCATGGAATTCGATGCCTGATGGCACAACTGGCAATCCTTTGCTCAGATGCTTTCCTTAAGACATTGGCAACAACTTGTGTGCCAGCTTCTCTAGATTTGGGGAGAAACCATGGATCAACAATTTATGAATCAAAACACATGTGTCAAGGTTGATTCAACGAATCCTTCAACTCTTGAATTTCGACAATCAGCATCTCAGGCTGTTGACGTCAAAGTGATGGTCGTAAGCTTACAATATAGCTTATTTACATTTGAAAAACCATCGTTCTCCTATGTCAGTGCCCCTATAATATGATAGAGCCGGAGAAATATGCATCTATGATTTCTTCATAATGAACTTTATGTGTCAATAAGTCAAATAAGACTTCATTTGATGTTTCAATCGGCATGATGTACCGTGTCATCAACTTGATGGCTGCTATACACAGATGCTGGAACTTTTGATAAGATTTTCCGAAGACAAGGCGGATACCTCCTCGCCATAGCGGGTTGCCGTCGTGATACCGCCCCCACCATTTTGATATCACAGTTGTGATCTGCATAACCGCAACAATACAGACAACATGAGATAAAAGAAAAACGAACATATAGGCAGTAACTATTCAGGTAAGAGCGGGATAAAGGTACGCCAAACTTCACAAATTGCAGGCGGTGGAACCGTACCTTCCAGTGGCAGGGTCGGGTGTGGTCCCGAGGCGTGCCATCAGGCTAACGCACTACCCTGCCTCGGGTGCTTGCATGAGTGCAAGCAAAGGAACAAACATCAAACGTTTGTGGCCTACCCGCATGCCGGGCACAGATGAATTCTGCGCAATGCAATGATCATCGCTGGTAAGACTGTAAAAACGCATCCGGAAAACGAAGGAAGATAACAAAAAGCTGAAAGTCAAATACTGCACTACGTCGTCAGAGCAAACAGTCAACGCAGCTGCGTGACGACAAACCGCCAAAAAAGAGGCATACGAACGTACTTTTGAAGCGCTCACATGCCAGCACGCGCGGAGAGATCTGTCTCAAGTAGCCTGCACACAGACAACACACAACTCTTAGTAGCTTGATACGTTAATGAAAAGGGCACGCGGGTTTGACTCAAGTAGCTCTGGCCGCCGCGGCCGAAAATGGCCTGAAAATCTCGGATGTACAACACTCGAAAAGGAACAAGGAAAGAGGATATCAAAACTTCCGAGGCAAACATGTAAGCATAAGAACAGGGTACGCGACGAACGTTGACCAGGAAGTCGTTCCCACCACATGACAGTGTATTAGACACACCTCCCACACCAAAGCAGTACCTGCAATCAATCTGAGAACACGCAACGAAAAGCGAAGGGATCAAACCAGTCAGCGAGGCCAGGGGATGTGCACACAGCAGATAGGGAACAATGCTGCGCTGCCGAACGAGTCTTTCACAAATGAGCGTTTGAACCTGCGGAGCGATCAAATGTAGTATTCGGGTCAAATCCGAAACTGCAATCCGATCGTTAATTTTAATCGAACGGTTTAATTTAAATAATGTCATGAAATCGCGATCGGTGCGATCGATCGGTGCGCTTTGACGACTCAAACTCGTTAAATGTATGCAATCCGACGTGGAAAGTAATAACACAGTACTTCAACCGATATCAAATCCGACGTGGCCACTCTTAAAAATCCGATAAGCTAGTTATCGGTTTTCTACGGGGTGACACCACTGGCATCGTCGCGCTGACGCGCGCCGATACCAGTGGTATCACCCCTCCGAAAACCGATAACTAGCTCATGTCCGTGTCGAATACAGCATGATATGTTAATGCCAAACACGAAGTTTATCGAAATTATAGTGGCATTGTTGGGCATGTCAGGTTACAGTGGCCCATATACCCAATAATATGATTAGGGTGTTACATGGTATCAGTAACCCTAAAATAGGTAAAAAAAAATAAGCAGTATAGATATTTTGCAAATGTTTTTAAGCAAAACTGCTTTTGATACCAAACTGAATGTGACAGGGTGTTCAGAAGGTACGTTACACCCCTTGACACACACATCCAGATTTTAGGGTGTTACAGGGTGTTACACGTGTTATGTCATTCAGGGATTGTTATTTGATAGCTAAATATTCGTTATAGCAAAAAAAATCAATCCCAAATTTTCAAAAGATTACACGTAGAACATTTTGACCGATTTATTGTTACAGCCAATATGTACACCCCTACATATTCCACTCCTATTATCTAGGGTGTTACACAAGATATGACATGTGTCATTATGATTTCCTCATACCTTAATAGGTATAAAATCATAATACAAATAAAACAAGGTCCAATTTTCAAATTTCAAATTAATCGCCAAAGAATTTTACCGATTTTGGCTGTTTTTCAACATATATATATATATATGTTGATATATGTACATATCTCTGTGTGTGTGAAAAGTAAAGTACAGAATCACTGCAATAAACTTTACTTTTGCACATGACAAATTTCATGGCAAATAAGTAAATTATGCTGTATATCAACATCTAAGGTTGACAGCATTTCTGGGTTTTACTGATTTAAACCCATGGCAGTAAATGTACATTCTGATGATATATAGATTTATCAACTTAAGTGGGAACATCCACTTTAGTGATATTTGTCAATCTATGATCTGTTCTGAGCATAGGTCTGTGCTCTAAGATTTATCAAAATGATATTTCTTATTTAGAACATATCTGGACATTGCTTGATATAATCACAGCAATTTGACACAACACATTTGTATGTGTGTGCTGTCCCCAACAACTATTATCAGATGTCATGTAGATACTGATCTGAGAGTTACATGCATTTGAACTGATCAAATCTGAATCAATTATCATTATGCAATGTAGTTGTTGGTGTTGCTCCAGCGATGATATGTGGAATGACGAGTGGACTGCACCCAACAGTTACCAGCTGTTGCATGGGTGCAGTATCTTTGTCGCGATTATGAACAGCGCTGTGTCGTGGCGGGTGTCAGGGTGGCCAGGCTGCTGAGGTTACGGGTGTGAGGGTTGGCGGAGTTAGGGCGCGCGGGCTGTTACGGGGGAAATTTTTTGTATATGTCCCCCCCAGCTGAGGGCGTCTGGGCGGGAGCCTTCTGCTGGTTGGGACGGGGAGAGTGCGATGTGTTCGTCAGGGTGGGGAGCTGATGTGGCGGAGTGTGGGGTGGGCTGGCTGCGGTTGGTCGTGTGGAGCTGGGGGAGCGGCTGCGGCTGGGGGCGCGCTGATCTCAAAGTTCAGTGGCAGGGCGGCTGTGGCTGTGGGCGTGTTGTTGTCGTCGTTGATGGCGTTGGAAAAAAATTTGTATATATGGAATGTGAAAGGTTCAGGGAACAGGGCAAAATTGTGAAAAAGGCCCTATTCTGGGAGTTTCGAACGTGCACGGGGCTGGTGAGCATCCCCAAAGGTCCTGACGGGCAACCTGACGAAAAGGTGCCGGGTCAGAGTGGAGTCCTGAAGGGGAAGGCGAAAAGGGGCAACTCCGGCTCGGGAACCACGCAACGAAGGCCAAACGGGCTGCTGGGCCCGACTTCAAAAGGGATACCAAGGTCCAGCAGCCAGCAGATACTAAATTCACAACTCGCTCGGGCTGGCTGAAAAGGTTGAATTCAGCCCCCGCGTTGGGCCAACCAGCCCGAGTGGGGATGCCCAAAGAAGGTAGCGGCAGTCGGCGCTGAATTCACGGGGTCGGCTCAGGCCACAACAGCGAAAGAACACAGTTGGGTAAGGTTTGAGAATTCATGGTGTCCAAGCAGCGAAAGAGTGTGGTGAATCCACTCTGAAGTCATACAGCCGGAGCGCGCGTGAACGCACACTTGAAAACGGTCACAGCGGGGTCCGGAAAGAGGAGCCGTTGACTCTCGGGAGTCTGAAAAGTCGTCAGGAGTGTTGAGCGGTGACGTCGTCTGAAGTGGCCGAGCTTAGCCGAGCGTGCTGAATTTCCGAGCTTGTGCTGAATTCGGGTTTTTAAAACGGAAAGCCGCTGGCCGTCTCGGCGTCGCCGTGCACCTTCTCAACACTCTTGGGGTGGGAATTCACGGGAGTGCGAACTATCGCGCCTCACCTGAGAATTCCCTCGTGAACTTGGTAAAGAAAAGTAGTCGTAAACGACGAAGACGATGTCTTCGTGCGGACACGTAGAAGGAAGCAGCAGCGGCGTTAGTGAGTGAAGCTAAAGCTGAGCTGCGGCACGCACACATACCGCAAACGCACGCACGCATGAATTCAGGGTACACTTTTGCGCGCCTGTTTATTGTCGTGCGGTGAATTCAGAGGTGCTCCAGACTCCTTAGGTGCATATCGGGTCCCTGCACGACTGTCCGTTTCTTGCAAGAAAACACGGAAAGCGTTCACTTAGCACACGGCGTCTCGGGCTTACCTCAACTGCGCGGAGCTGCGGCCTTTAGTGTGGCGGATTCGCCTTCCGTTATGCGAGTGTGGATCTACGCCTAGCCGGTGTGGCCGCGCGAGCGGGGTTGCGAGTTCGGGGGCACTGAATTCAGGCTATGCGCTACGTGAGGAGCGCGTATCAGACAAACTGTCCCTGACTGATTCAAACATGCGCTTAGTGCGTGGGGATTTGCAAAGTCGCTGTAAATTCAGCGAGGAAATATATATATATTCGATACAAACTTACGCAAGGCCAAGATGATTTTGAAAGGTTCAGAGTTATCTGCAGAATGTTTTGAAATCGTCTCTATTCTCTTTAAGAGCTCTTTTCCTACAGCTGCAGCTAGGCGTTTTGTGTCTTCTCGGTTCGCGATGTTTCGCCTTCTCCAATCAGCGATCTGCTTCCTCATTTGAACTGTCGCCAAATGCTACATCCCGTTGGTGACTCTTGAGATACTACATTCTGACGCTGGCTGCTGTTGTGACGTGGTGTCACATGTGGTGTGTCCATGTCGAGTTGCCGTGAACTTCCGCGCTTGGGGCGCGGCGCAGTGCTTCGCGTTTGTACTCGTTGGTGTTGCAGGTGCCAGCGGTGATCCGGTGCGGCGAGCCGGAGACTTCGTCCACGTGGCGCGGATGAGGCGCTGTGGTGCCTGTGATATTCCTTGATCTTCACGAGGCCGTGGATGGGCTCAGCCTGGCCCGGCGGATGTCGCGCCCCGCCCGGTGGACTGTCGCCCCGGTCGTGCGAGCGGGAGCAGTTCAGAGAGAAAGCATTTTGTAGAACAGGAAATGGGTCAGGGCGAATGTAATTCGAGTTTGGCGTTGTCGTCGTACGTGGTGACGTGGCTGTCGTGCTGCTGAATAACTGACTGGGGTGTTTTGGGTAGATGTAACGGCTGATACGCCATGGGTGGCGCCTGTGGCTGCTGTGCGAGGGTGCTGTTGTCGTGACGCGTCGTACTGTACCGCGTTGGCGTGTTTTGGGTATAACTAAGATGCGTGACAAGCGTCATCGGGCGAATAACTGATTATGAGGAAGGGGTCGTCTGGGGGGCGCCGTACTGATCGCGGGTTTCACGGAGTTTCGACTCGCGAAAGGGAATGGGCCTGTGAGGTTTGCTCCTCCTGTAAGGGTAGCGGTCAGGAAGGCTTGCCCTCGGACGTAGGTACTGGCATCTGCTTTCCTGGTGGTTTGCTGAAGCAAGATTTACATCGGGCTGACGTGGATTGCTGGTGGTATCTGAGCGTGAAATCGGGGCGGTGGTGTGGCTGGTATAAATTATACGTCGCCCGGTATAAATGGCACACGGGCGCACTTGGGGAAAAGCGATGTTGCGGAGTGGGGGAAAATGGTGACAACTGAGCGCGGACGTGGGAACGACTGTCTGAGAGGTGGCAGGGAAGTGGCGAAGCTGAGAGCGCAAGGGGGGGGAAGGCCTTTGTCGGGGCTGCGAGGGGGTCCCCGACCCCAGGGTTGGGCGTGTCTATAGTTGTGACATCTTGCCTTCGGGTCTGGAGATAACTCCATCCAGCCCTACAGCATGTTGATTTATCTGTTCCCATATCTATCACAATCGCTGACACTTTCCACGCACATGTGTTTGGAAAGTGGTATCTACATTATCATATACATGATAGATATTTAAGTTAATCAATTCACTTTGAATCAGTGAATATTAATACATACAATGCAATGTGTGTGCATGCATGCAGTGCTTACTGATTAGCACTTTTTTGTCAGTGTGTGTGTGTGTGTTCACTTCTACACACTTTGCAGTAAGATAACTTCTGGACATTACAACATTTCCAGACAGTTCATCATGCAGGATTATCAGCATACCATGCACTGAATACATCTAGCATGATATATTAAGCTTAGGAGTATTGTAATTCCAAAATAATCTCATTTA
Source organism: Cymbomonas tetramitiformis (assembly GCA_001247695.2). NCBI lineage: Eukaryota > Viridiplantae > Chlorophyta > Pyramimonadophyceae > Pyramimonadales > Pyramimonadaceae > Cymbomonas > Cymbomonas tetramitiformis. The sequence goes on along the minus strand of LGRX02034240.1, from coordinate 9,705 downwards.
CAAAATGAGTTGCTTGGTATATTTCACATACAGCTCCGGTGAGTATCCTTTCAGTAATCCACAGTAGAACAATATGTGATCCGAGGAGTATCTCGACTCCACCGGGTCATATTGAGCTAATTACTGTGTTAAGATTACTGAACAGGCACCTTATACTGTATGGGTTCTAATATAGTTAGCATGCACTGCAAATGAATGCTTTGTGCACATCTATTCCAACTGTTACCGTGATCAAGTTGGATCATTTAGAACATCTGTTATAATAATGCATGCACAAATTACAGTGTGGCAGTCATTCAGTATAAGATGTACATATACTCAGATGCTGCAAGTAATATGTGCTGTAAGTTAGTGTATGCTCTAGTAAACATTTTGCACACTATACTTCAGATAAGTATGAAATGCTGTACTCTAATCATCAGCATTAGAAATATTGATGCAGTCATCAGAACATAGTGTGAATTGTTGCAGTATGGTGATCATACATTCACAGCAGTATAGTGACCACGCGTCCACCGCAGTATGGTGATCATGCGTCCACAGCAGTATGGTGATCATGCGTCCACAGCAGTATGGTGATCATGCGTCCACAGCATCCTTGCAAGTATACAATCATTCTGCAGAGGATACTGACGCGCGTACACATTTTATATGTATCACAGGCTGGCACACAGGCTGGCTGGATGCAAAGACGAGACCAGCATGAACATGGCCACAGCCAGGCACAACGAAGTGGCAAGGACCCTTTACGAAGCGATCAGGAAGGGACGAACGGGCGCCAGTCCGATCTGGATCGCGCACCACGCTGGGCTCGACGGGACTAGCAAATGTACCCGCCCGATACCGGACTTCGTACTCAGAAGGGGTCAGTGCCGTGGGGACGGAAGGGACCACCCGGGGGCGAAGGAGCCCCCAGACGACATACCACACTTTGTGGATATTGTCATGATCAAGGGTGCAGAGGACGTCAGGGACGCCCCCCCAGGCAGGCCGGAAAACACCCACAGGGAGGATGTGGGAGAAATCCACCTCATAGAGGTGGCCTTCACGTGGGACACTCGCTGGTATGTGTCCCTTCACGATAAACTCAACAAGTATGAGCCCCTTATGGAGCTACTCAGATCCAAAGGCTATAAAGTGTTCTTTCACCCGATGGTTTTCGGAACCACGGGGTCGGTATATGAACACAACGCAAGGGCTCTCACGCAACACCTCGGCTTCAACAAGAAGGAAGCGGAGGCCCTCCTCAAGAAAATCAGTAGCATCGCGGTGGAATGGGCTGCCAAGATGTTGATTTCACACAGCAGGTCGGAGAAGGAGAAGGCTCTAAAAAACAGTAAGAAGCCGCCTTGATTGTGCATGTGATTAGGGGCAGGCGTAACAGCTGTGCACCTTCAAATATCACGCTTCCAGTAGGAAGAGTCACATTTTTTCTTTTTTCTTTTTGTATCGCTGCATAAAGACACGTTAGGAATCATGCGCCCTAAAAACGTGCGTCCATTGCATCAGATGAATCATGACATCGCGCTGACGTGCACATCGCGCACACGAGCATCACATCAGTGCACATCGCGCTGACGAGCTAAAAATCATCATACGAGCATTTGCGAAAATCGATTGCTGATGTACGTCGCATGAACGAATGCGAGCGCGCTGTTAAACGAAATTCTGTGCGTCCAGTCGCAGTTGATGTAAATCATATGTGCTGACGATCATTTTCGTTCGCGCATCTGCATCTCGCATACAGTGACATTCCTGCGAATTTTGACATCATTTGCATGCGTTCCGTACACTGTGCGCACACCTTGTCGCTTATAGAATCAAGACGACTTCTCTGCGGATGCTGTCAGCTGCGAATATGTTCGCGATGAAAAATCTCCTCGCGCAATCCGTGTGCTGACGATATGCAAGTTTATATTATTCGAGTTGCAGATATTCAATATCAATGCGAGCGCTGTCACTTATGCGCCAACCTGCAAACCTGCGAACAATATGATATATACTATCTCTGACGCTGCACCCACTTGAGTTCTCTTTTCGTGCCTTGACGAGTTTTAGGAGAATACCATATGATACGGCAAGATAAACAGGCCGTGAATATATTTTCAATATACAAGTTAACACTGCGAAGTTGGACAGCAACGCAAGTGAAAGTAATAGCGGGTGATGAGTGCAGTCTCTGAGTGAAGATCTGCGTGAAGCCCAACGCTTCCTCATCTTATACCATACGTCTCCTATCATCATAGATAGTACCGCCATTGGGTTGTGAACCCGAGACGTAGGTTGAACGACCAGTATTGTGATAACGAATAGTTCGTTCATACTGTGCATGCGTGTTCCGCACATGCTTAAAGCCAAGATGGTTCTTGTTTGTACTTCAAGATGTATCTTGCTCTGCCATCTTCGAGTTCGACATACGAACTCTCGATGACAGGGTCATTCAAGTCTTTCCTTGAATAATGACAGATGATGTGACTTATCATCTAGCGACATGTACAGTCATAGCCGACCGTACTGACGACTGTCATAATAATATATGACACGACTCGACATGACATGACATGACATGGTATGACATGTCTGACAGGTATGACACGTATGACATGTATTACACATATGTCATCGGTCATGATCCTGTATGGTATGACATGTCTGACAGGTATGACACGTATGACATGTATGACACATATGTCATCGGTCATGACCCTGACAATCGTGATGACTACAACGTTCAACGTACACTTGGAAGTTGGAACCTACAACAGGGGTCGATGATAAAGGTCATGGTCAGCGCCCACAATTCATTCGTGCACGTTCATTCGCCTCGTAAGGCGAATGCTGCTGAACTGCTGAACTGCTGAACTGCTGTCGGTGGTACGTTTCTTAAGCGAGTATTTTGTGTTTACTTGGTTTCTTGTGTGAACTAACGATGCGGGTTGTGTGGAGCTCGTGCTGCAGGCTTAGAGATCAGACCGCGCCCTGAGATGTGGAGGGCTAAGTTGGCAAGTGCCAACCTAGTGTGGGATGAAACCCACCCACGTCGGACCCAATGCATAAAACGCTTTGCAGCCGAGGGGTTTTCGTGCGTCAGGGCGCACGAAACTAGGCACTAATATTACTGACAGGAATATTAGTGCACCCTCTGAAGCGCAAGGTGGGCCGTTGAGTATGCTTGCAATGGTCACATCTTAAATTCAAGCGTTTTGAAAACCCAAAGCGCTCGAAGTCAAGATATGACCATTGGAAGCATACTCAACGTGTACCGGGAGGCACGGACAGCTCAGGGCTATGCCCCAAGGCGTATGCCCCATGGGTATGCCCCGAGGCGTATGCCCCATGGGTATGCCCCGAGGCGTATGCCCCATGGGTATGCCCCGAGGCGTATGCCCCATGGGTATGCCCCGAGGCGTATGCCCCATGGGTATGCCCCGAGACGTATGCCCCATGGGTATGCCCCGAGGCGTATGCCCCATGGGTATGCCCCGAGGCGTATGCCCCATGGGTATGCCCCGAGGCGTATGCCCCATGGGTATGCCCCGAGGCGTATGCCCCATGGGTATGCCCCGAGGCGTATGCCCCATGGGTATGCCCCGAGACGTATGCCCCATGGGTATGCCCCGAGCGTGCATGCCCCACTCGCGAATAATGGGGAATTATCGGATATTCACATAAGTGAGCGAGTGGGGAAAATAATCGATGACAAAGCAGATTTCAGGAGAAGATCTGTAATGAAATGATTCATGGTAGATTCCAGGAGAAGATCTGCAATGGCAATACAAGTATCATGATCTGCCTGATGATTGGTGGAGGAGTAACAGAATCAGGCATGGGCTGCTGGTAATTGGCCGATGACAGATGTCAATCTAGGAATCCTGCTAGTGAGTTAAAGAGCGACATGATGAAAGGGGAAGCTTGGGAAAAGTGAACCTCAGTTAGCGTTGATCAAGAGAAATTAAGGACAAGTTGTACATGTTAGTGTTAGGCTGTATGCCAAGACTGAACATAAGGATATAGATGTTATAGGTTTGCGACCATACATTATATCGAAAAGTGATAGTATTGCTAGGCTGTGTAGCCAGTATATGTCATGCAAATAAACAGTGGAATATAAGGCTAGAAGCCTATGTGATACACCAAAAACAATAGAAAACATAAAAAGAAAAGAAAGAAGATAAAAGAAAAGAAAGGAAAATAAAGAGAAAAATATGTATAAGTTATCAGGAGTGTGCCTGGTACACAACGGAATACCTTGAAACTTGTAGGAAGTGTTCATAAGACCCTTTATATGAATATATTTGCCAACTTTCGTGAGCTATTTTTAACGGGAACGCCCATCCTGAAAGGCATTATTGGGTTTGGGTACATTAATCATCATTGAAACCCAAACCCAAAACGCTCGAAGTCAAAATGCGACCGTTTGGAGCATACTCAACGGCATACTGATGTGAACAGCAAAATATATGCAAAGGGTGGATATATTTGCGGGTCACAACAACTCAAGAAGCATACAGTGCAAACCCGGAGTGTCACAGTCAAAGATGAGATAATAAAATAACTTGGTGGTTTTATTATCTGTCGGAAGTGATGCCGGGCAAGATGCAAGTGACACCACAAGGCGAGGTGTGACACAGGAAGAGACAGTCACCCCCTGTTATGGGGGGGCGAAAGTCTGTCTCTCCATGACACCACCTCACCCCGAAGGCGTGAGGTGTCACGATACAAGCTAGCCAAGGCCGGGGCTAGCATCCTACGGCTGGCCACAGAGGCAAAACTCTAAGAAACAAGCATCTTTTGAGACCCTAAGAGGTCTTTTTCAACCCAGCTAGAGTGGCTCCGCCGCGCTGGTCTCTAGATGCGTGCTCTAGTGTCTATTGCCAGATCGGTGGGTTTACCCACCGTAACAGGCTGTTACGGTGGGTAAACCAACCCTACGCTTTTGGCGCGTAACGGGGTCGTTACGCGGATCCGAAAGAAATGTTACATTATAGTGACGAACTAGACACCTAAAACCAATACTAAAAGTACTCGGGGGTCAATAGACTTGGCGGCAAACGCTGTTAAACATGCCTCCAATTGCGCTCAACTTGAGAAAACGTGTGAAAATTATAGGGTGTGAGTTATGCATTCCCGCTGGTGCGTGTGGGCGGGAATGGGCTGTCCAAGAGTTTGGCGGGCAATGCCCCAACCCCCTTCAATATAGCTTGAAGGCTCGAGTGACCGCATGTGACCCGGACAAAGCACCTGGCAAGCGATTCGAAGTGACGTTCGAATATGACGGAGACAAGCACGCGAATTCCCTCGTCTTCATCACCGCGTATTTGCATTTGGGTGAATGCATGACAATACACATGCTTAAACCACAGTGGATTGCCTTGTTGAGATAAAAATCGTTTGGTCTATGGATGTATTATGATGCATAAACTTTTGCAGCTGCTAGAGCTGTACCCATTGACGTGAACTTATTTTCCCCACGAAACCCTATGAAAATAACGGATTTCAGCCAATTTTAGGGCTTAATGAACCCCGACACCCCCATGGTAACGTAACATGCCTACAATATGCACATGCCTCCCCAAGTGATTTACATCAAAACTTGACATTGTCAACTATCATATATGAAGTGCCAACCCTAAGAACGCATACTAGCGCCTCCCTCCGTACGGCACGGATCTACCAATATTTGTGACACTTGTAAAGCCACCGTAAGCAAATTTCCCAACCCACCATAATATTTGGCAACTTCATGCGCCTCTTACATATCGAAAACACCTTAGAATTGTGCAAAGTATGTTTTCCATGTTCGAAGGGACTCTTAATGAGTGCCATGAAACATAGGTTTGAGACCATATACGCCGTTACATAAAAGCTTTAGGTTGTTTAAAATCGCCATTACGGTGGGTTAACCCACCGTACCCATTTGGCAATAGACACTAGGGGCTTATGCCCATGCATGTGCTGTGGGGATGACTACTCCCACAGGCCAGCCGGCGAATCTAGCCCAGCAATCGAGGGTGGACCGCGGCGTAGGTCTCGATGGTGGACGAAGTCGAGCGCCGCCAGGACGTCGTCATCCAACGCCCACGCGATGCGGTGCGACGATGTGTGGTACCAACATAGCGAGTGCGGGGACGTGGACACCCCGAGGGGGGCGAAGGTGGAAAATGCGGTGTGGCTCCACTCTGCCGCACACAAGTGCGAAAGCAGAGAGGGAAAACGGTGGGATGAGGGATGCAACACCTCCAAACACCACCAGGCAATGGCCAAGGGGCACGCAGGGTGGAGGGAAGAGTGGAGGATGCTGCGGGGTGAGCTCGTAGTGGTCAAAGCTCATGTAGTTGACGATGTGGTTAATGGACTCGATTTTGGTGTCTGGTGCATGAGCACCACCAGACACCACCAGATCGTAGCCATGGGTAAGTTCTCGTCGTCGAATCACGTGCAGCGCGGAGGCAACTGCAGAAATGCGGGCACGCTGACGACACGAAGCCATGGCCGCTGTAAGCTGTAAAATCTGGAGCCCAACACTTAGGGTTCCCAAGCGAAAACGTAACTTTCGCTAAAAATAACCAAATCGAACGATGGAAAAGTCAATCTGGGGTAGATTCCCGCGGGGAAGACGGTGGTGACGTCAAAAACGTCGTGCGATAAGCCAATTTTGCTGCAGTTGAGGTGCTGCTGGCCAGAGCGCAAAGTAAAGATGGACAAAAGCGTCGAGGACAAAGGTGCTCGAGTAGATGTCGGGTCGAGGACAGGGTGCTCGCGTAGATTTTGGGTCGAGGACAGGGTGCTCGACGAAATTCCCGGTGTCGACGAGGCACGCGAGGTCAAGATGGAGGCGTAGAGGACAAGGGTGCTCGCCGCCAAATCACGAAGCCAAGGGGGCGTGTGAACCGCACAGGGTGCGGGATCAGAGAAAGTGAAACCGAACGGGTTGCTGGAGTCAGTGCACCGTAGGTCATAACTTGCATGACTCCGTTCGACTGTACCAGTACTCGTACAGTACTTGGTGACAGATACCTAGGTCACAGATGCATTATATATTCCTTTATCGTTATAATCAGTTTACACTTGTATGAGAAACTATTCAGTGACCACCCGATATAATACGGTACATTATATATCACAGGTTATGGGGCATTACCCCGCTTTTCTCACTGCTGACTTTGCCATGCTTGGCTGAGCTTTTCCGCTTGGCGGGGCGTTGGGGCCTCGCGAGGTGTTGGATCGGCCACTTTAGGGCGTGCGGTTTAAGCTAAGTTGCGGTGAGATTTCGGATTGGGACTTTCGGCAACTTCTTCGAGTGTCCGCGTTGGATTTCGTTTTTGACTTGGACTGATCACCCCTGTCGACATCTCCTTGGCCGTCGCGTATTCGACTTCGTTGATTTCGCTCGACCCCAACTTGTACTTGCTCCGCAACTGCATTACCGTCGCCCGCCACCTTACGATTTGCGCCTCGCCTTTTCCCCAACCCCCCTCCTATAGGAATTTATTCTGATGACTACATCCTCGGTTGGTACACCTGCCGTGGGCGCTAGGATGCGCCTTGATTCAATTTTTGCTAGGAACGTGGGTGCTCGCTATAAGAGCACCCCGCAGTCAGCGAAGGTCGTGCTCGCTGCTGCTGACAGGACACGCGGCAATGCCGTGTTACAATCGTCCTGGGACACTGACGTTGTGAAGCGTGTCGCGAAGGACACATTGGGAACGAAGGCGTCTTCGTTTTCAGGGAGTGAGCCACATCGTCAACTGCTTTGGGACTCCTTGGTGACTGCCTTGGAGGCTTCTTTCGTCAACAAGGACACCGCCAGCGAGGATATTTTTGACCTCGTGGACGTCACCAAAGAAGTTCACCCCATTTACAACGACATTTTGCTTCGCGCTTTGGTGTCTTTGACGACTCCCCATTCTCCAGCTCGAAGGTGGGTTGACGCTTCGGCCCGAATTTCTCCGCGTGACGGCAAGCGTGCCCTGCTGGAGATCACCAAGCGGCTCCTGCCGCCTGGGCATCGGCCGCTCCGCCACCACGAAGAGCTCTTGAGCATTTCTTTTGGTTCGTCTGATGACCCTGAACCCTTGGTCGCGCAATTTGACGAATGCCTGAAGGCTATCGCGGCTAGCGGAGCGGCCCCCCTGGACGACGAAGCCGCCAAGAGGCAGCTGCTGGCGGCACTGGACACCGTGTTCTACAAGGAAGTGATTACCCCGCTTCGCCTGGACACTGAGCTAGCGAAGGTAAGCATCGAAGAGATCTACACCCACGTTCTGGAGGTTTGGTGGTGTGCGAACCCGAATGGCCCTCCCAACCGCCCAAAGGCTATACCTGCCCCGACGCACACGCCTCTCGGGTTGGCCTACACAGGTAACGAGCAGAGTGACATTTCGGACTTCCTCGAGGAGTTCGCTCGTGTGATTGGTGAGGCCACTACCCTTCTTGCCTCCCTGCGACATGGCGAGCGAGATGTTTCACGAGACGCACCGCCGCCACGGAGAGATTCTCACCGTCCGCATGGGGGCGGTGGTGTGAGATTTCCACCGTCCAAGTGGCGTGATGAGCGGAACCGTCGTACGGACGGTAAGTTTCACGGACGTGACCGTCGCGTGGGATGGGGGCACCGCTTCGCGGCATCCCCACTCCCGAAGGGTGGGAATTGGCCTCAGGGTAGTAAGGCGCAGGGTGCTAGGAACATCTCATTTCACTCCGCATCCTCGGCCTTCGTACAGGAGTGCCCACTCTGCCCTGGACACTTTCACGACACTGCACGTTGCCCTGAGGTGTGTGGTTCGTGCGATGTTGAGCTACGTGATGCCGCCATGGGCTTGGACGAGGTGGTTTCCGCCTTCCAAACCGCCTTCGACAACGAGAACGACGAAGAATTCGCTGACCTATGCCACGAGCACGACCAGCCGCTGGTAACACGCTATTCGATGAAACGTGATATTAGGGTAGATAATTGACATTAGCTGTTTTTTGCGATATTTAGAAAATATATGTGCTGAAAAAGTTAATGTTGAAAATAATTTTGCTCGCAGGCCTCCGCAACGGTAAAATTACAAGACACGTACGAAAATGTTTCCAAGACACGGTGAAGCATGCAATTTATTTTCTGTGCTGTAAATGGTAGCGAGCATGACATACAAAAGAAATGAGCAATTGCCATATCAGATTTCTCTAATAATCGTATTTACATTATGTACATCTATTTCGTGCGTCTTAGTCAGCTGATTCTATTCACATTTCAACATCGCTACCGTCGTCTAGGTCTTTACACATCTGGTCAGGTCTGGACCGGTCTGGACAGGTCGGCACTTCCTCATTTCCCTCGTTTTCGCTATTGTCTTCATCGCCTTCGGTTTCTTCCATTTGCCCGTTATCAATTCGTCTTTTCTTGGCTCTTTGCGCCAGCAGTGCGACTATAAGTTGCCCATACTGCTCATATCAAGGTATGTCTTACGCAAGGTCGACTTTACACAAAACTTCCGAAAATAATTTTATTCGATAAACATGTCGGTCAAAGCAATCTAAACATATTGCGTACTCCGGGTATGCAATTGACCCAGGCATTGAAAAGTTATGGTCGATACCGCTCAGTTATCTCCCATACTTAACCATACATAAGCGGAAACTTAAATCGCTTATATCTCACGATCTAGAAAATCAGAAGTTTTGTGTAAAGTCGACCTCGCGTAAGACATACCTTGATAT
>LGRX02034239.1:0-28787 GCA_001247695.2 Cymbomonas tetramitiformis | reverse complement strand
AGATTCTGTGTGCTGTCATGCCTGCAGCCAGCCCGAGGCCTCGCGATGCTCCATCCTCATTCGCCCGAGACCCCTTGTGCTGGCATGCCTGCAGCCAGCCCGGGGCCTCGTGATGCTCCATTCTCATTCGCCCGAGATCCCTTGTGCTGGCATGCCACGGCCAGGCCAGTGCTCTTGCCGATGCTCCATCCTCATTCGCCGAGATCCCTTGTGCTGGCCCAGCCAGCCCGAGGCCTCGTGATGCTCCATTCTCATTCGCCCGAGATCCCTTGTGCTGTCATGCCTGCAGCCAGCCCATGGCCTCGCGATGCTCCATCCTCATTTGCCCGAGATCCCTTGTGCTGGCATGCCTGCAGCCAGCCCGGGGCCTCGCGATGCTCCATCCTCATTCGCCCGAGATCCCTTGTGCTGTCATGCCTGCAGCCAGCCCATGGCCTCGCGATGCTCCATTCTCATTCGCCCGAGATCCCTTGTGCTGGCATGCCTGCAGCCAGCCCGCGGCCTTGCGATGCTCCATCCTCATTCGCCCGAGATTCCCGACACAGGCTTTGGGCCTGATCCCATCGGCGGACTTGCTTGGTGCGCAGGAGAAGCATAACCGCCTGGACCCGATTTTGGTTGGCGTGCTGCAGGTCCTGTCGCTCTCGGATGTGGTGGTATGTAGCGCCCTCCCCTGGTTGGCTGCCAGACGGGTGGCAGGCACCCTGCCATCCGAGTGTCAATGGGAAGGGTTGTAAGATGTGGGCAGGTTGTGCTGCCAAAAGCGCGGAAGCGTTCCATTGGAAGCACTTTACACCAGTTCGCACGCTGAGCTGGCACATAGGCTGCCCAATCATCTCGCAACAAGCGAGACGACTTCACCTAGCCCTTGTCCCCATAACCGCTCCCATTTTACAAAGAGGAGGGGCCTGGTACCGAGGTAAAAGCATCATGCGGATGACAGGCTAGCTGCGCCGTTGTTTGTATCTTTGATCCGACGCGGCTGACAAGCGCACGGAAATGGGGCCCGGGGTGAGGGGAAGTGATGGGGGGCATGCCTCAGGGTACCTGCGTCGGCAACGAGGAAATCCGAGGAGTCTCTGGCGGGCAGAAGCGCCGAGTGAATATCGGGGTGGAGCTGGTGGCGGACACGCCGCTGTTATTCCTGGTGCGGCTGCTGCGCCCTGACGACTAGGGGGGGGGGGCGGGCAGGGCTCTTCTTCCACACCACCTGTTGCCCGCGGCCTAGCCCCCCGGGCGCCGCCTTGCCAGATCAGGCTGTGTCCAGCTTGCGCGCCTCGCGCACCACCCCACGGGGCGGCACCTAGTGGCCCTGACCTGGCTTGCGCTACTCAGGATGAGCCAACGAGCGGGCTGGGCGCGACGGACACGCTGATCGTCATGAAGGTGAGCCCCAATAAGGGTCCAGTTCGATGACGCCCTCCGCGATCCACCGTGTTGTTGATGACAGGGAAGCGCCACCAGCAAGCAGACGACTCCGGGATCCGGCATGGCCGCTGCGTCACCGCCGCGCATCTTGGGGCTCGCTGAAGTCGTGTCATATCTGTCATATCTTGGGGCTCCCTGAAGTCGTGTCATATATGTCATATATCCATCGCACGTCTCTGACGCCCCTGGCAGCCCTCTGGCTGCGTGCGAAGCTCTGAGGCCTTCCGGCGCGCTGTGCCACGTGGACCAACGGAGTGCAGGCGCTGCGGTCGCTGGTTCAAATCGGCCGCACGGTGGCGGCCGTCATCCATCAGCCGCGAAGCGAGGTGCGCCCCAGCCCCAGTGTCTCACAGCGCCTCCTGCCCCGCGCCTTGGATGCATCGCCCACGAGGTGAGGTGATGTCTGCGGGCGATGCCAATCCGAGGCGGACTCTTAGAAGCCCAGAGACGCTCTGTACCTCCTAGGCGCGTTCTTCCCTGCTCGATCCGCCTTTTGAGACAGCGGTCGCATTCGCATGCCATCCCCACCAGTCGAGAGAGGGTGGAGGGGTTTTGGGAGGAGAGTCGGCCCGCTGCAAGAGCGTGGGGAGGGCGAAGAGGGGGTTTGCGATCACAGTAGGTCAGCTTCGGGAGTGTCGGAAGAGGGAAGAGGGGTTTGGGAGCAAGGAGCTGCGCCGAGATGGCACAGATTGCGCTCTTCCTCATCGGCCCACTTGCTGACGTGGATGCCATGATCGCGACTCAGCATTCCCAGGCAGGATGGCATCGGCTTTGGGGAGTGAGGGCGGTTAGGTGTTCGACCTCTTCGACACCGCGCTCTTCCTCGGGATGCGCGGCCGCGTTGTGTACTTCGGTCCCACCAATCTGACCTCCGCCTACTTCTCTTTCATTGGTGCGCGATGGGCTCGCCCAGCTCACATTCGGGGTCCATGCGAGCGATCTCATCCTAGGGCTCACATTCGGGGTCCATGCGGCGATCTCATCCTAGGGCTCACATTCGGGGTCCATGCGAGCGGTCTCATCCTAGGGCTCACATTCGGGGCCCATGCGAGCGATCTCATCCTAGGGCTCACATTCGGGGTCCATGCGAGCGATCTCATCCTAGGGCTCACATTCGGGGCCCATACGAGCGATCTCATCCTAGGGCTCACATTCGGGGCCCATGCGAGCGACCTTATCCTAGGAGTGACGGTGAGGGGACGAGGCAGCAGGAGCTCCGGCCGGTGCTCCGCAGCTTCCCACTGTCGGCATTGCCATGGCTTGCTGCAGTTGCTGAGGCCACATCAAACCGCTCGCTGCTGAATATTTGGAATACTGCCAACTCTTTGCCCCGTGAGGCCACATCAAACCGCTCGCTGCTGAATATTTGGAATACTGCCGACTCTTTGCCCCGTGCTGCCAGCTGGAGTTCCTCGAGTCAGAGGATGGATGACACCGTGCGAGGAGCTGCTCAATTGCAGCGGACGCGCGCCGCAGGGTGAGGGCGCAGGCCTGGCACTGAGCGGGATAGTCTTGTTGCAGCGGGTATGTGCTGAGCGGCGGGTCGACGAGTGAGATGACCGGAGCCCTGGAAACCGGAGGCCTGACAGGTTTCAAGACTCCGAACGACATCTCTCCAGCTGACTTCTACATGGTGCGTTGCTCGCGCCTTGCACAGCCTGGCGCTCCAGTGTCCAGCACTTTCCACGCGCGACAAGCACGGGGCAGTGCGAGTGACCACTCAGTGGTATGACGAAGGCTTTCGAGTGCTGAGACGCACCGTGCCAAGTGTACGGCGTGCCCTGGAGTGCCCGGAGTAGGGACTTCGTCATTTTTGCCGCGCTGGAGTTGCATGGTGTAGATGCGTGTTTCGATTGAGTTTGTAGCGAGCTCCGCACACAAGACCCCTCGCCACGTGGAATCCAGTGCCGCCCTTACCCCTCCCAACCTTCATGAATAGGTGCGAGTAGGTCTGACTGGTCGCTCCCACGCTGCCACCCACTTGTCACCTGGCCACGTATGTGTCAGAAGAGGAGCATACGAGATGAGGGCACAAGATCGTGCATCGTTGCGAGCTCCGGGACCCCTGTTTAAGTGGCTGGTGAATTTCTCAGGACGTGCTAGGAGGCCTTGTAGAGCGTGATGGCGACCCGAGCTTCACCACATACGATCTCCCTGTGCTGTACTCCCTGTTCATGGAGGCAGATACCGTCACCCAGATGACCCACCTAGAGCCCCACCTGCCCACCCTAGAGACGGGCATGGAAAGGTGACCCTTCCCTCCATCCCAGTTTCCTCCTCGATGAACACTAGGTGGCTAATTTTGAAATATGCGGGGCGGACTGCTCTGGCGTGAGGACTCTTGACTTGTGACACATGCCTCATAACACATTACTTGTCACTGGCTGGTGACTTATGACATGATTTATGACTCGTGACTCTTTTTGCTTATCACCTGTGAAATGTGACATGACTTATGGCGCATGACTCTTTTGATGTATCACTTGTGACGCGTGACTCATGACTCTTTTGATTTATCACTTGTGACTTGCGACTGATGACGCATGCCTGACCTATGGCTCTTGATTTCTGCCTCGTGGCCTGCACACTACCATGTTTGACTTCGATATGGAATCAAGACGCTAAGGAGGGCCGCCTCGTGAATCAGACCTCAAAGAGGGGGGGCCATGATACGTTTCAGGACGCGTGGCGTGTGACCCTGAGGAGGGCTGCCTCGGGAGCTCGCGGCAGTCTTGACAATGCCTGGGGTCGCCAGGACTCTGCCTGCCGCACGCCTGATGTGCTGACTCACGCGACATTCGCTCGCTTGTGGCGCGGGGCCTGAAGAAGGGGGCCTGCTGAGGTGGCCGCAGGAAGCAGGCTCAGATGGATCACTTCACCGACATGAAGCAGAGGATTGAGCAGGAGTGGGGCAAGCTGGACAACGACATCTCCGGCAGCGTGAACTTGGAGGAGCTGTGGAGCTTCTTGCACAGGCAGTGTGGCATGGACCTGGAGAAGCAGGACTGCCAGCATCTCATGCAGGTGCCCCCAGCAAGCACTGATTGCTGCGGGTGATGTGCGCTCGCCGCGCCGGGTCGCCCTACAGACCTGTCAGGCGTGCCCCGCAGCATCAGGAATGTGTCACACACACACATGCATATATCCGGCGTGGGTACATCGCGCAGCCGGTCTTCTGTGGCTACGGGGTGCCAACGGAGTCGGTCCAAGGATAGGCACACACACATATATATACTTCGAGGTATGTATATGTTATGGCACCAGCCGGCATTGGCACAGGCCGGCCTGTACCAAAAACTCGTTGGCACAGGCGCGCCTGTGCCAAAATCGGCTGGCATATTTCAGCAGCACGCTGTTGCCGTAACATATATATATACAACGTATATATATATGTATGTATATATATATATATATACTGAAGTATATATGTTGCCGACTCAAAGCATTCTCAGCCTGGATGCATGTTCAGGCTAAATGCATGATCAGGTTGAATGCATGTGGACCATTTGGCCATCTTATATAAGGGGTACAATATTTACCGGGATGTCTTATCTACCTAGTAGAGAAGACGGAAGTCAGAGAACAAGTAAGAGAACAAGTAATGTTTATTTGAGGCTGAAGAACTAGGATCTAGCAAGCTTTGGGCGGCCTCTGCCGGACGGCTTGCCACCCTGTTTTGTGTTTTCCTTAGCAAGGACCGCCCTGGACTTGGAATAGCAGGGTTTGCACATCCTCTTGCACCACAATTTGTGCGAGGGCTTCTTGCAAGTAGCACACATCGCTGCATCTGGGCGACTGGCGAGGCTGTCGGTGCGATCCTGGAGGCGCTTGTCCTGGGCGGCGTAGGCAGCATCGCATCTTGACTTTTGAGAAAGCAAGAACGTCTCCATCTGTGGAGACAACTGCAGATAATGCTCAGAGCATGAAATGTGACCGGCAGTCATGGGCAGGTCAACAACTGCCGGTCACATTTCATGCTCTGAGCATTATCTGCATTTGTCTCCACAGATGGAGACGTTCTTGCTTTCTCAAAAGTCAAGATGCGATGCTGCCTACGTCGCCCAGGACAAGCGCCTCCAGGATCGCACCGACAGCCTCGCCAGTCGCCCAGATGCAGCGATGTGTGCTACTTGCAAGAAGCCCTCGCACAAATTGTGGTGCAAGGGGATGTGCAAACCCTGCTATTCCAAGTCCAGGGCGGTCCTTGCTAAGGAAAACACAAAACAGGGTGGCAAGCCGTCCGGCAGAGGCCGCCCAAAGCTTGTTAGATCCTAATTCTTCAGCCTCAAATAAACATTACTTGTTCTCTTACTTGTTCTCGGACTTCCGTCTTCTCTACTAGGTAGATAAGACATCCCGGTAAATATTGTACCCCTTATATAAGACGGCCAAATGGCCCACATGCATTCAACCTGATCATGCATTTAGCCTGAACATGCATCCAGGCTGAGAATGCTTTGAGGCGGAAATATATATATATATATATACAACGTTGTGTATATATATATATATATATAACGTTGTATATACATATATATAGGGATGAGTTTACATCGGGAGCCGACATTTGATTTTAATCCACGTCGGGGGCAGACATCTCATTTTAATTCAGATCGGGGGCAGACACTTCATTTTAATCCACATCGGGGGCCGACATTTGATTTTAATCTACATCGGGGTCAGACAACCCTAAACGTTGCACATCGGGAGTAGAAGCGTCCTTTTAATCCACATCGGGGGTTGGCATTTCAAAGCATGCGTAGACACACGTAATGATATAATGTAAACGAAACATAATTATGCAATTCCAACCGATAGATATGTAACTCAAATTATGATGAACATAACTACCGGTTGGATTTGCAATTTTTTTTTTTTGTGCGTCAAACGATGAAAGTTTGTCTTGTCAGGCGAAATAAACAGTTTTTCACTGCTGGACGCACAAAAAATATATCATTTCGCAAATCCAACCGGTAGATATGTTCATCGCAATATGATTTACATATCTACCGGTTGGATCTGCATCATCATGTTTCGTTTACATTATATCCTTACGTTGAAATGAAATGCGTATCCCCGATGTGGATTAAAATGAAATGTCTACACCCGATCTAGATTAGAACGAGATGTCTGACCCCGATGTAGATTAAAATGACGTGTCTGCCCCCGACGTAGATTAAAATGGCATGTCTACACCCGATGTAGATTGAAATGAAAGTGTTTGCCCCCGATCTGAATTAAAATGAGATGTCTGCCCCCGATGTGATCGCCAAAAATGACGGGTCTTGCTCATGTAGCCAAAATAGACATGTTCAAGTCTTCAAGGGATTAAATGAAGTGTTTGCCCCCTTACTTAAATGGAAAACCCAAACACGGCCCTCATGATGCAGATTGAATGAAGTGTTTCATTCTCATGAATTAAAATCAAATGACTGTCTCGATGTAGACTTATCCCATATATATATATATATATATCCGTTGCACCATGTTGGCTCAAGGGGACGCCTGAGAGGCAGAATGTGAGAGGCTGAAGGGGTGCTGGGTGGCTGCGTCCTCGCCGCGCAGCTGATCGACAAGGACGGCTCGGGCAGCATCACGATGTCGGAGTTCCTCAGCTTCACGATGGCGGAGGTCCACAAAATGCGACGGGTGGATCACACCAAGAGCACGCGCGCGAGGGGCATGTCTGGCAACTGGGCGAGCGGGGAGGCGGCGGAGGAGGATGGTGGCAACAAGGGAGCGCGGGGAGGCATGGCCGTCGGCCACGGATCAGAGCACCCCATCCTCATCTCGGCGAGGCAGTTCCTGTGGCAGGCAAGCCAGCGCTTTGGCCGTTCCTGCCCCCATCTCCCGCCGCCCCGCCCTTCAGAGCTCTTGAACCTCTCACTGGGCCACACCCTATCCCGGATCCAGCTACCCAAGGCTCAACACGATTTCGGACGTTTCGAGATTTTCATCCGTCAGCAGTCTCCAAGCCGCATTGCTGTGATGCCAGGGTGTAGACGGCAAATCTGTATGTTGGCACTTCGAGGGGGGCCGAGCGCATGTTGGAATCAGAACCTGGGTTCCAGCGTGTTGCAGGCTGAGTAGATGTGTGTGACGCAGCAGGAATACAGCGAACATGAGAGCAAATCCAGTCACTGGCAGATGATGACTGGCGGAGGGATGACGCCACGTGCGCCTCGCAGGTGTTCGTGGTGCTCAGCCGCTCGAGCACGCAGCGGCTGCGATTGCTCGGCGTGTTCATCCTGGACTCGCTGCTGGTGCTGCTCGGCTCGCTGATCATCTCCACGGTCATTGGCAGCGACTGGTCATATGAAGACATCCAGACGAATTCCTGGCTCAGCACGGTCTCCCTCGGCATCCTCTGCTGCATCGGATCGCTGCGGATCTTCGGCGCGGAGCACGTGATCAGAGTGCGCGAGCAGCAGTCCGGGGTGATGCCCATCTCCTTCTGGGTAGCTAAGACGTTATCCGAGCTCCCCGACCTCGTCACGCGCCCGGCCATCTTCACAGTCGTGTACATGAACATCGTCTTGCCGGAGGAGTCTGCCATGCAGCTCTTCCGTGAACAGGTCAGCCCTTCACCTACCAGGCGACCCCCTCGGCGGCCGACTGTACCAAGTAGCCCGCCAGGCGACCCTTTCAAACCATTTCACCCGTCAGATGGGCAACCTTTCACTTCCCTTTACGATCTGGCTGACCAATGGTGGTAGGTCGTACCGTCAAGCCGTGTCTTCTGTTGGAGTGCGCGCTCGTGGCAGTGACGACAGCCGAGGTGGTCATGCGCAGGTCGCAGTGTGCTGGGCGTGCGGAGGGATGGGGATGCTGGTGTCCATGCTGTTCTCCCCGGCCACCGCCCTCCTCCCCGGCGTGCTGCTGCCACTGATCACCGGGGTCTTCTTTGCCGGGGTGGAGCCCTCTCTGAAGTCGATGTCACCCTTCATGAAGGTAACATCGCAGCACTGGAGCCAATCCCCTGGTCCAAGCCCGATTGTTAATCACGTTCCCGAAAAGTATCGGCTTTTGCTCAATTTTGCGAGGTCGTTCCATTGCGAGGTTCATTCTCGATCGTTCTTCGATTTCGCTCGTGTTTTGTCTATCCAGCCGATCTCCCGCTTGTCGTTGGCAGTCGCCAGGCATATGATACCACCGCCGCCACGCCACGTGGCCTGGCTCTGCCCGCACTACCGCATGATGATCCCCTCTTCCTGCGCCGGAGGCACCGGGCGCCGCGCCGCCCTCGTCAGTCACTGCGGCGAGGGCAATTTGCACTGTGTGAATGACGGAAGCGTGCGGCTCCGGATGTGGGCGCAGACTATAGCCACCACCTCCTTTACTCGGTGGGCCGTTGAGGTACTCCCTGCCACGCGATCCACCCTGCTGCGGCGGGCCTGACAAGACGCCGGCGCCTGCGGAATGACACCTGCGTCATCGTGGCGCACAGTTTGGGAGGCTGAGCTACATGACGGGGGCGCCCCATTCGTGCAGGCTATTGTGTTGTCGGAGACGGAGCAGATGCCAGATCATCTGCAGCCCCTCAAGGTGCTGTGCCCCCCCGGCCTGCCGGGGCGCGGCCACCTCCGGGATTGCCATAAAAGCATTAGTTACATTTCTGCAATGACCAGAGCCTCCCCCACCCACCCCCAGGGTGTCACCAGGAGCGAGGTGTGCGCTTGCGAGAGTGCTCTGATGTCAGCATTGTGTTGCCACGTCCGCGAAGGGAGCCGCCAGCATCGAGCATTCAGAAAGGTTTCGAGGCTGCCACGTCCGCGAAGGGAGCCGCGGCAGCATCGAGCATTCGGAAAGGTTTTGAGGGTTGCCACGTCCGCAAGGGAGCCGCCAGCATCGAGCATTCGAAAGGGTTTGAGGCTGCCACGTCCACAAGGGAGCCGCCAGCATCAGAGCATTCAGAAAGGTTTTGAGAGTGTTGCAATGTCCGTCGGGGAAAGTCGCCTTGTGACTGAGCATTCAGAAAGGTCTTCTTCTGAGTGTTGCCAATGTCCGCGAAGGAAGCCGCCAGCATCGAGCATTCAGAAAGGTTTTGAGGGTTGCCACGTCCAGCCAAGGGAGCCAGCACTGAGCATTCAGAAAGGTTTTGGAGGCAAGCCACGTCCGCGAAGGAAGCCGCCAGCATCGGAGTCATTCAGAAAGGTTTGAGGGCTGCCACGTCCGCGAAGGGAGCCGCCAGCATCGAGCATTCCGAAAGGTTTTGAGTGTTGCCACGTCCGCGAAGGAAGCCGCCAGCATCGAGCATTCCGAAAGGTTTTGAGTGTTGCCACGTCCGCGAAGGAAGCCGCCAGCATCGAGCATTCCGAAAGGTTTTGAGTGTTGCGCATAGTTCTCTCTCCCCCTCACGTGCAATGCGATGATTTATCCTCGAGCTCGAGCCTGCAGGGATCTTCGATGACGTGTGTCGCTTCGATGCCGCGTGTCGCT
Source organism: Cymbomonas tetramitiformis (assembly GCA_001247695.2). Taxonomy (NCBI): domain Eukaryota; kingdom Viridiplantae; phylum Chlorophyta; class Pyramimonadophyceae; order Pyramimonadales; family Pyramimonadaceae; genus Cymbomonas; species Cymbomonas tetramitiformis. Next base: position 18,920 of record LGRX02034239.1, on the reverse strand, counting down.
TCGATGCCGCGTGTCGCTTCGATGACGCGTGTCGCTTCGATGACGCGTGTCGCTTCGATGACGCGTGTCGCTTCGATGACGCGTGTCGCTTCGATGACGCGTGTCGCTTCGATGACGCGTGTCGCTTCGATGACGCGTGTCGCCTTTTGTTTGCCAGCAACCCGTCCGGTGTGCCTCGTCGAAAGTGAGACAATGGCACCACAGCTGCCGCTACCTGCGTCTTTCCGCTCGCTTCGCTGCGCCGTTCGATATCCACCGTATGCCTCGCTGCCTTGCACTTGATGCATCGCCCGCACTTGTCCCCTTCCAGCTCTGCAGACTGTATCAGTGCGGGCCGCGCTTGAAAGCCTCCCGTCGCACTTGCGCCTGCCCCCCGTTTGGACAGGACGACCTGCTCGATGACGTGGGCTATGAATCGGGGAACCACGACAAAGCGATCCGCGCACTGGTCATGATGGGGCTGGTGTTCCGCGTGAGTACGTATCTCGTGATGTCGATTTTTCCGCGCCCGGCGCTGATTGGCCAAACCCTCAGCAATGGTTATCACACTGTGCTTGCCTGGAGCCGGAGGCACGGCCAAGGTGCCGTGGGCGAGTCGGCGGCGGCAACCTATCAGAAGGAACTCGGCGGCCCGAAGAAGGGCCGCGCTGTGAGCCTCAGGTCCGGCGCGCCCCTTTGCCATGGCTTGCTTCAGGCCAAGGGACCCCTCAGCTCGCATCCGCACCGCCATGCTTTCCCCGATGACCGGAACTTTCCAGGCCGGCGCGTTGTACCGCCGTTCTCGAGAGTATGGTTGTGATTGCGTGAAGGGAGCGTTCCGGGCGGGTTGGTTGATTGTACCAGCTTCAGCAGCCAAAGAGAAGGTGGGGTGTGGCATGGGTGCCCTGGGTGAGTCATGGGTGGTGCATGGACTGTCCTGATTGCAGTCGTGGTGGCGGTAGGACAGCGGGGAACAGCGGGGAGGCCCTGAGCGCGGCTGTGACGGTGGGAAGGAGCAGTTCAGAATGTCCACAGTTGGGGTGGCGCAGGAAGGCGGGTAAGGGTGTGCTTACTGCAAGCGTGGTGGTCGAGTCCATATGATCGGGGCACGCTGACAGTAGTCGTGGGAGCGGGGGGGATGATGTGGTGCGATGATGGTGTGATAACTGGGTGTGATTGTGATGTGGGGTCGTGGTGGTGAGGGTCGGGTGATGGCGGCATGCTGACTGCGATTGTGATGGCGGGGTACGGATGATAGGGGCGTGCTGAATGTGGTCGTGGTGGCAGAGAGGCAGGATGGTGGCGGCATGCTGACCAGTTTTGGTGGTCATTGGGAATGTTTGGGTGATTGTGTCTGCGGATGAGGTGGCAGGAGGGAAGAGGCATGCGGACCGCGGTCGTGCTAGTGGTGCGGAAATGGCGGGTTGTTGTGTTTATGGTTGTGGGGGTGGAGGCAGGATGGTGCAGGCCTGCTAACCGCAGTTGTGGTGGCAAGGGCAGGAGAGTGGCGGTGTGCGCGCTGCAGTCGTGGTGGCGGGGAGGGGATGATGGTGGCGGTGTGCTGACGGTGGTCATATTGCTGGGAGGAGACTATGCTCTGACCAGGACTGCACCCGGCGTAACTAGTGCACCCTCCTCGCCTCAAACGAGTGAAGTAAACGCCATAGACGATATCAACGCATCCAAATTGACAATTCCAGGTGACAGCTCGCTCTAAATTGATGATACCATGTGTCCTCTGACACACTTTTGGCCGACTCGGATTCAGGGATCTGCATCGCACATGGCATGGCCTTCGGGCCATCGATTTGTTGCTCCGGCACCCAGGCGGATGATCTCGGCCGTGCACTAACACCCGAGGGTGCCTCCGTGGAGCAGGACATGTGGAGAACACGGCTAAGATCTCCCAAGAAAAGAATCCACTGGCTAAGGAAGCCAATCAGAATTTCAGCTTGTGCGCCCTGGCGGATGGAGTGGCGTCTGCGCTACAGCAGCGGCGAAGGGTGGTCCTGGACCTGATGTATGATGGTGTGTAACTCCCGCAGTGTGTGTAGCAAGCGAGAAGGGACATCCTTGACCTCGTGCGTCATATTGTGCAGTGCTGATGTGGATCAGTGCTTCGAGAGGGATGACGGGTGATCTCCGACCTCGTGTCTGGTGGTAGCCACTTCGTCTCGGGGATCTGTGTGGAGCTGTGGGATGCAGGGTGATCCTTGACCTCGTGTATGATGATGAGGTAGCAATTGTGGATTTGTGTTGATCAAGAGAGGAAGGGCGGTCCATGGCCTCACATATGTTGTTGGGCATTGTTGTGGAACCATGCTTAGTAAGTGGTGGAGGGCCGTAAGTGCTCACGTGGAATGCCTGGATGCTCGCTGCAGCTGTGCGTGTAGTCCGCAAGGAAGGGTAGTTCTTGGCCTCGCGTCTCCTGGTCAGATGCCATGAACCTTGATGGAATGCGATGGCGATCCGGCAACTCCCACTTCGCTGCTTGAAGCTTGAATCACTGTCAATGCCGCAGAGCTGCGGCGTATGGAAAACACTCGCTCCGATGACGACTGCGATGTTGAGAAGGTTGCAGAGTATGTTGGTTACCTGGTGAGTCGCAAGTCGCCGGCATCCAACTTGCTCGCCGGCCTCAGCAGAGTGTGTGACGAGCCATACTGGAGCTGCGGGATTGAACCCATACCGCATCCGCGTGCCAAGGGGGGTTTGACAAACTCCTACCATGCTCCTAAATAATGACACCGTTTATTGGCTGATAATTATTTTTTTTCTCCTGGCATGCATGCTATAATGAAATGTGTTCTCCTGGCATGCATGCTATAATTAAATGTGTTCTCCTGGCATGCACACTCTCATTAAATGTGTTCTCCTGGCATGCGCACTCACTTGTGCAAGTGAAGGCATAGAGCTAAGGGAGCTGCTCGGGCGAGCCGCTTGGGTACATCTTTGGCCTCGGTGAGATTGTTGGGCAGTGCAGATTTGCCCTCGTCTCTGGGAGAACGTTTGGGGCCACCTTCGGCCTCAGACAGCTCTTCAAAGAGTGCAGATTATTCCTCGGTCCCACCCTGCTTTAGATGAGGTGGTGAGACTAGGTGGGGATTTCGGGTTGCCAACATGGCAGATTACGATGCAAGAGATAGTTGAGCAACGTGAGCAAGGCCGGTCAAGCTCCGAGGGTTCCAATCATATGCTTGCGGCGATGATCCTGCCATTGCAGCTCATCCAGTTCCGAGCAAGTTCGATGAAGGACATCTGGTTCAACCACATGCTTTGCTCCCTCGCAGTATATAAGCTGCCTCTTCAAGCCAAGACCGCCCTTGAGAGTTCCGTTGGGGCGATTCTGTGCGGACACGCCCGTGCTTATCCTACCACCTTAGTGTTACCTAAGTTGTTTAGATGCATGCACGTTCTTGGTAGAGAACTCTGAGAACTGGAGGGCTTAGGTAAGTCAGGGTGTCGTAACAGCCTGGTGCGGGACTTTTTGCAGTGGGTGGTATTAGTGATCAAAGCTTGCATGGGTGTGATGTCAAAATGGTCCCTCGGAGGGCCATACCATAGCACGGATGTCACAGTGGCTTCCACTTTTCGGTTCTGCTTTTTTTGTCCCATATGATGTGGGGATGTTTGTGGGTGCGGTGGCACACCATCGCCTGGTATGCCTGCAAGTGTAGCCATCTTTGGTGGCACATGTGCGCTCAAGATGTCGGAGAGTTTCTGAGAATACTGAGTTGATGGTTTGAACTGCATGGCGGCGATTGTGCGCAGAGATGGCATTGACTTATTGAGGACGAAGCTCTTGCAAAATGCAGCAACCAAATTGAATTGTGAATGGGGTGCATCGATCGTGTTGTTTGGGGCTTTCGTGGAGTCCATCTCTGTGGCCCAGAACCTGGAAGATATTTCTGCCGCCATGGATACGTTTTCGTCGCGCATCTTATGAGGCAGGCATTCGTTGCGGTGGCTAGGAGTCATCATATGCTCTCCTAGCACGGAATACTTGTCGGCATATCAGATGCAGGTTGTATGGATGTGTTGCATCAATAGTATTCTTAACATTGTGTATACATATATGTATATATATGCGTGTGTGATTGACGATTATATTCGGATATATGCGGTATTTTACTGATAGAAAATGCAGTTAAGTGCGTGCGTGTGGTGCATAAATTTGACGATGTGCATGTAAGATGCTTCCGTAAATGTCCTTGACGAAAAGGGATGATCCGGTTGGAATTGTTGGGTGTGCTTGACTTGGATTCACGCCTTTTGTCTCTTCACAGTGTCGAACTGACGATATCTTGATGTGTAAATGTTAGCAATTGCCTGAAGGTGGGTATTGGAAGACAAAGGCTCTGAACCTTTTGAACGCTGCAAAGAAGAATGAGACACGTTTTTTTTTAATCCATTGATCGCGGTTGCCCCTCCTTCACTGCTTGCACAATCACAAATCGCCTCTCTTGGCAGTGGCGGACGATGGCGCGTTCCGCATATTTTTCCTGTACCGAACCGCACTCTCCGGCTCGGTCCCGCTTACTACTCGGATCGGGTTCTGCTGGTGGGAAATGGCAACAGGTAGGCATGTTTTCGGCCAGACTTCGGTCAGACCGGTCAATTTGTATTTCAACTATGAAAAAATTGCGAAAATCGCGAAAGTTATATATATATACTGAAGTATATATATATATATAACTTATATCCTTGCGCAGTCGAATTGATCTTTCCCCCCGCGGTGGTTGCTACCGTCCACAGGGGTGCAAAATTGTGTGGTATTTCCAAGGAAATTTTGTTTTTTATACCCATGCTACTTCAACGCATATTTTGAGGGTCAAGGTGACCTCGAATCAAATTTCTGACACGACATTTGCGAAAGAGCAACTCGAGAACTTGCTGAGGTCTCCAAAATTGCATAGGAGCTTCGAGGAAGCCCCCACGTGCTCTTCAAGCTAAGTTGGGTTTAACCCAACTTTGCAAAAATGACAAATACCCATGCTACTTCAACGCATATTTTGAGGGTCGAGATAACCTCGGATCATTTTTTGTCAAGACATAAGCGAAAGAGCAACTCGAGAACTTGCCGACACAGGTCTCCAAAATTTCATAGGAGCTTCGAGGAAGCCTTCACGTGCTCTTAAGCTAAGTTGGGTTAACCCAACCTAGCGGTGGGTAATAGACACCATGTATGCCCGCAGAAATGTGTACACCAAGCATGTCCGCTTGCCCCTGAAAGGGGTCACCGGTCGGGATCATGCGGCGGGCGAACTCAAGCAGCACACGCTTACCATCAGCTGGAAAGCTGGAGTGCGAGGAGTCCATCCAGTCTGCTGCGGGTGAGCTGGGGTCAACCAGCAGCTCGAGCGTGGAGAATAATAAATTGTTGGCTTCCACGCGGATGGGTAGTGGAGCATTGTCCAGCAAGAAAAGGGGGACGAAACCCATGTCCTCCGTGACAAACGCGGTCTGCAGTGCAGTAGAACCCATCCTCGTGAAGAGGGCCGATGCGTGGCACTCAGTCCCGGAAAACCGCCCTTCCTTGTTTTCGAACAATTTCTGACGAACGGACTTGGAGACTTTCATGTCGCCGAAATGTCCCCGCTGAAGTGTTCGCACAGAAGCGAGGAATGTAGCTCCCGCCGAATTCGCAGCCGGCTGAGCGACTGGCGGTGTGGCTGGAGTGTTGGCGTGTCTCGCAGTTGTTAATCGTTGCTAACGCGCGGCGGCGATGCGCCATGCTGGAAGTGTCTCGTGTAGCGGCAACCATGTTGAGAAGGACTGAAGGGGCGGAGTGAGGCAATGAAACGTGAGAGAAGTGGTATTCGTGGGCGGCCAAGAAATGTGCGGGTCGTCGATACAGTAGCCGCAAGAGATCAAATAATTCCGGAAAGTCGTGTGGAGGAGGCGGCCAATACGTAGCGGTGTGGGTGATGGAGAGTGTGATATATATATATATATGACCACTTCCGCGACTCAGATGGGATGGATTGACTGTTTTTTGTACTCACCCATATGGTGCGCGATTCCTATAGTTTAGCATTTTTGAGAACCAATTTTCATGTTGAGAATCCGATATTTGATGTCCACATATGTCAGTTGCATGTTACCACAACCCTAATTTGGGTTTAAAGGTCCCAAAATGGACTCAAATTGCAGTTTTAGCCACATTTTAGCAACTTTCACCTTGATTGCGCCCATATGGGGCGCGATTCCTACGGTCTAACATTTTTGAGAACCAATTTTGATGTTAAGAATCCGATATTTGATGTCCACATATGTCAGTTGCATGTCACCACAGCCCTAATTTGGGGTTTAAGGTCCCAAAATGGACTCAAATTGCAGTTTTAGCCACATTTTAGCAACTTTCACCTTGATTGCGCCCATATGGGGCGCGATTCCTACGGTCTAGCATTTTTGAGAACCAATTTTGATGTTGAGAATCCGATATTTGATGTCCACATATGTCAGTTGCATGTACCACAACCCTAATTTGGGTTTAAAGGTCCCAAAATGGACTCAAATTGCAGTTTTAGCCACATTTTAGCAACTTTCACCTTGATAGCGCTCATATGGGGCGCGATTCCTACGGTCTAGCATTTTGAATAACCAATTTATATGTTGAGAATCCGATATTCGATGTCCGCATATGTCAGTTGCATGGTACAATAACCCGAATTTGGGGTTTAAGGTCCCAAAATGGACTCAAATTGCAGTTTTAGCCACATTTTAGCAACTTTCACCTTGATAGCGCTCATATGGGGCGCGATTCCTACGGTCTAGCATTTTTGAGAACTAACTTTCATGTTGGTGGTGACAACTCCGAGATGGAGGATGGTGGAGATGAGACGACATGGGTTGTGTATGCTCTATACGCATGTCGCCCTCGCGGCGGCCTCGTGTTGGCATCGGATGCGGATCGGTGTCATTCCACCGGAAATTTTGTTCACTGCATGCATTGCCTGTTAATTTTGCATCGGCTGCGTCGACATGAGCATAACCGCGTTGCTCTCCCCGCAGCGGAGGTCCGAGGTGCTACAAGCGGGCATCACGCAGCTTTCGCCGTTGCAATAAGTGAACGTGCAATGGGCCCTTTATTATGAGTGTGATAAACACCTCAGAGGATAGGGAATTGATGTTATTTGTGGTTATGATTTATGCATGTTAAAATCTTCCCATATTCACACGATCGCGTAGACGCGTACGTAATCGGATCAGACAGGATGAAGCGGATGGCCACTCGTTTATTATTTGTGCAGAGGTGATTATAAAAATATTCATCTCATCAAGCGATCAGAGGAATTCGTCACAATCTATCCATCAATGAAGATATCAAACTATGTTGAAATGCTTACTACTCATCATAGCATTATGCATGGCAGGATGCCATGACGTGAGTTATTGGATCGCCCATCTCACATCCATGGGTTTATAACATAAAACACATTTTATGTTCTCGCTCCTCGCCAGCATAACAACATACTCGACCTCTGTGTGTTCACATTGAGTGTGTCTATGTCAATGTAACTTGTTGCCACTTTTGCTCTACTCTCGATGACATGGTCTACAAGTGCATAATATATACTCGTGCCGCGGATCAAACTTTCCTCTTGTTGCCTCGGCCACGAGCAACAACTTGCGGTGTGGCCGCAGATGATGTAGTTTCTCCTGGCCCTTTGCCTCGCCCACGAGCAACAGGTGGCTGTGCAGCCGCAGATGATGCAACTCTCCCTCGCCCCTTGCCTCGGCCACGAGCAGCAACTTGCGGCACCGCCGTTGATGACGATGCAGCTTCGCCTCGGCCCTTGCCTCGTCCACGAGCAACAGGTGGCTGTGCAGCCGCAGATGATGCAACTCCCCCTCGCCCCTTGCCTCGGCCACGAGCAGCAACTTGCGGCACCGCCGTTGATGACGATGCAGCTTCGCCTCGGCCCTTGCCTCGTCCACGAGCTACAAGTGGTTGTGCAGCCGCAGATGATGCAACTCCCCCTCGCCCCTTGCCTCGGCCACGAGCAGCAACTTGCGGCACCGCCGTTGATGACGATGCAGCTTCGAAAAATATACGAAAAATATGAATGAGCAAAATAATCTTGATTATTATTGTTGTGAACATAACTTCATCATTATTATGCAACTTTCCCCCGGATCATTTCATACACACACACACACACATATATATGTATATATATATATATACATATTATATCACTCTAAAAACACCATATATATATATATATATGGCCCTGGAAGACTAATGAAACTCCATAATGAAAATTATTTTTTCCAAAAGTGTGCCGTGTGCGTGTGTGTGTGTGTGTGACCTTGCTCATGCATTTGTATCGTGGATGGATACATATTGTTATATATGTGTGTATGTGTGGTGCGGCCTGTGTGGTTTTAGCATGTTTCATATATTACGCATGCTCGGATTTGCTATGCGTGCATGTATAGGCTGTGGCATAATTGTCATTGTGAACATCACTGCATCATTATTAGGCAACTTGCCCCCGGAGAATTTTCCATCCATATTTGTTGGCAATGTGATTCTAGACTTCATCAAAACCCAGCAAAATAATTAAGTAATCAACCTTGTTTTGTTTTTGTGCAGTGTTGTGTGTGTGTGTGCGCGCGCGTGCGCACGCGCGTGTGAACATGCTTGTGCGGCATGTGTATGAATGGATGCATATTACTGTGTGGGGGGTGTGGCTTTGTGTGCAGGCTGTGTGGCTTTAGCAACTTGTCTAAATTAGGCATGCTCGGATTTGCTATGTACATTTGTATAGTAGTAGGTTGCATAAACTAAATTGTGTATGCTTGGATTTGCTATGTATACTATCTTGTATATAAGCTGTATATACAAGTAGTATACATAGCAAATCCAACCACACTTCTATTTTAGAAAAGTTGCTAAAGCCACACAACATAATACAGCCTATACAAGATAGTATACAGAGAAAATCCAAGCATGCTTAATTTAGAGAAAAAAATGCTATATCACCCATGCAGCCTATACAAGTATACATAGTAAATCCAGGCCTACATAATTTAGAAAATTTGCTACTAAAGACACAACATATTACAGTATATGCAAGATAGTATACCTAGTAAATCCAAGTATAAGTATACACATTGTGATATATCACAGCCTATACAAGTACATGTATATATAATGCATATTGTATATCACACAGACCGAAGGAAACCGAAGCGTCCGGAGGCAGTCGAAAGGCGGGTGCAAACTCTAAGATGCGATAATAAAATACTTAGGCTGTTTTATTATCGGAGAGCGAACGATGCAAGGATGACGTGGCACCTCAGGTCGAGGGGTTACTAGAGACGGTACCGCTGCCCCCCTTATATGGGGCAAAAGTCGGTGCCTCCATGACACCACCTCACCATGAAGAGGTGAGGTGCCACAAGAATGCTTCATGCATGAACACAAACCAAAAACCCTAGCTAATAAATGTCGCAGGCCCAAAGGGGCCTTTTTCAGTCCAACTAGAAGCGGATCCCCGCATGGGCGTTGGCCCGGAACATTCTACAAGGCTAAGGGTGCCAGGCCCCACTACATTCAAGGAATCGCTAATTAAATCTAAGGTGCACCACTAGACAGTGGCACACTAACGATCGTGCTGGTGACGATGTCCTCGATTGCAGCAGAGGTGGTCGTACAATGGGAAGCCCTCGTTCAACCAATGCCCTTGCGCGATGCCATGGCCCAAGGCGTCCTGGCACCACCAGAGTGAGCGCACCAACGAGGGCGGTGATAGTAGGCGCGCGCGACGGAAAATGCGATGTGGACACCTCCGGTTGCACGCGACAGAAGGAGTCCAGGATGGGAAAGGTGCACGAGCACCACCACACACCACCATACACCAGCCAAGGGACACGCAGGGTGGGGTGGAGAGTCGAGGATGCCACGGACGCAAACCGTTGTGGTCAGAGTTCTCGTAACTGGCGAAGGCGATAGACTCGATGTTGGTGCCTGGTGCGCAAGCACCACCAGACACCACCAGACCATAGCCAAGTGTAAAACGCCGTTGATGGACTCGGAGAGATGCCAATGCAGTCCGAATCGCGGCCACGCGTGCACGTTGATGCTCAGTGGACATTGCGACAGCAGACTGCAGAATTCTGCAAGCGAAAATTAGGGTTCCAAGAGGGGGGGGAATTCCGCAAAATTCGACAATTCCCAGCGATGAAAAAGTTCAATCGGGGTAGATTTCCGCAAGGAAGACGCCGGTCAAGTCAAAAACGTCGTAGGATTACCCAATCTCCCGCCAGAAGGGCCGCTGCTGGCCAGAAAGTCGAGAGAACGTTTGGGTTCTCGTCGACAACGTAACTTTTCGAAAAATCAGCGAAATCCAACGATGTAGAACTCAAATGTGGGTGAAATCTGACGAGGAAGACGGCGGTCGCGTCGAAAACGTCGAGTGGTAGGCCAATTTTCCGGCAGAAGAGGTGCTGCTATTCAGAAAGGTATAGGCCTAGTAGATGTTGTCGTTGAACGCGCTAGCTTCGCGCGCAACCAATGAACAAATGTAGTCCCAAGCAGATGTAAACCCAGTGGGACAGGTGTAGTCCCAAGCGGAAGTCAGATGTAATAGAAGAGCGTTGGGCGGTCAGTCAGATGACGCGACGGTGTGCCGCGGTATACCGCAAAGGCTGCGGGATCAAAGGAACGCACGAGCACAATCACCAACCACAGAACGGCGGTGATAGCCCATAACCTGATGGAGAGTGCGATATACAAGCACAAAAGTCCCCTTTTCATAACCAGCACCTCTCTAACACGAAATGTCACTCTACAAAAACCGGCTTCCGACACCCCTTCATATATATTCTGCACACACACACACACACACACACACACACACATATATATATAATGCATATTGTATATCACATAGACCGAAGGAAAACGAAGCGTCCGGAGGCAGTCGAAAGGCGGGTGCAAACTCTAAGATGTGATAATAAAATACTTAAGCTGTTTTAATATCGGAGAGCGAACCGAAAAAAATATTCTTCGGAATAGAACAGTGACAATCCTAGAATAGGAAAATTAATTTTTAATTTTAAAATGCAAACTGAAAATTTTATACCGTCCCTCGAAATTATTATAACAATGTTGCCAAAGGGATATATGTATATCGGGAAATATTGGGGGAATGCGGGAAAAGAGCAAAAAACGCGAAAGCGCTTCCAGCGAAAGCCTGTGGTCTCTATGACCAATAAATACAAGTCGTGTGGGAATCCTGTTTTTTTCAGCCAATAATCTGGCCGCGATGTAGTGAATATACCAAAGGTTTATATTCACTAAAATATTTGTTGGTGAAATTCAATTTTTATATTTTTTATTCGCATATCCGTGGCATGATGACGTGTCTAGCCTCCGTCACGTGCTCACGTCAAACAAAACATAATCCGCTCACCTGTTCTCGCTCAGACCTTCACCTCAAGCTGCTGGACAGTGACTTACGGACCCGTAAGTCACTGTCCAGCAGCTTGATGTAGAGGTCTGAGAAATACACCGCAAGCATCGAAACTTTGCATACTTATTTTTAGGTGTGTTAGGAACAACGTGTTTTTTGCGCGCGCGAGATCCGTGCATAGTCTGGGATCTGGAACGCCGCGCAAGGGAGGGGGTCATTGGGCACGCATCGAGTGAACGGCTCGACATACGCACCGCATGACAGCACAATACATAGCACAAGCGTGCCACACATATCATATTCGCATAACGAACACGTTTTGAGCATCTGACAGCGCGCTTGCAGCCCTAGCAAAAACGCGGATGTCAACCGCGTCCACGTTTCCGCTAGGGTTTCGTCCCTCATCTGCGCGCTAGCTTGCAAGCAAGTATGCGCTGCGGATGAGGGAACGGCTTACCAAAATATTATCTCATATGTGTTATCTTTCAATATTAATTCGTACGGTCTGAATGGCCAACCACAATTCTCGCTAAGGGCCGGCGCGGTCATGTGGGTATGTTGAGCGGGATCTTAGGATTTTCGCGACTTTGAAAAGTAGTGAAAGGGGGCATTCTTTGCGAAGCGAATACCCCCTGACTCAGTAGAAATATGTGATACTGTAATTTTGAATAAGAAACTTTTACTTAGATGAACACGTAATCTTAAAAATCTTCGCCTGGCTGTACGGGGTCTCACTGCGAGAGAGAGAGAGCGCGTTCCGCGTTAAGTTGAAGTTACAAAGTTAACAAATAACATCTGTACATCGCAAAATTCTTAAAGCGACATCTGCTGTAAAATGGGACAGTGACACTGCGAGTATCATACGTATGCCGTATGCGAGAGGTGAATCTGTCAAAAACCAAACCAAATCTTTTGCGTCTCAAAATGGCATACCGTACAAAAAAGCAGTCATATGCCACCCAAGAAATGTGGGGTACCCAACTTCAACCTTTTCGCGGGGACGCACGATTAAATGCAGATATTACTACATTTTCAGTGCACGGTTCAGATGCACGAGATTATAGTTCCGAATTTCGCCCGTCTAATGAATCACGTAATGTATCCAAGACGTGAATGATGTGGCGCCACATCGGCTATAGAGTTGGACGTTGGACCTTTCCAGGCTCGTATGACCAGCAATAATCACGAAAAGAGAATATTTAAGGGGGGCTTAATGCGGCGGGCTCTCGTACTTAACACATGATGGGTTTTCAAGCGATTTCAGCCGTGAAAAATATTTTGATCGAACTGCCATATTCATCTGCGTTGGATTTCTCTTGCCATGTCAGTTGTGTCGGGAAAACGGTAGTTCCAAAATATAAATTATATACAAAAACGTCATAAATAATTCAGAATACCCAGCCCATTGCGCGTTACAGCAGTGTGAATTTTATGAACCACTTTGGTGAGCCACTTTGGTGAGGCCACCTCACCAAAGTGGTTCACAAGTCCCGAGTGGGGGAAATTTTTGGAAAATATCATTCTTGAAAGGCGGAAGAATTTTTGAAGCAGGTCTATATTCCAGAATTAAGAATTCAAATTTGCATTCTAGGATTGTCACTTTTCTATTCCAACCAAATTGTCCACCCAGAGCGAACGATGCAAGGATGACGTGGCACCTCAGGTCGAGGGGTGACTAGAGACGGTACCGCTGCCCCCCTTATAGGGGGCAAAAGTCGGTGCCTCCATGAGTGGGAGCCAACCACAAAACGTAAACCAGACCAACGTTAAATCCCGTAAGAAAAAATTGTCTCAAAGCGCCTCGGCGTGCCGTAAATCAACCCATAAAATTTAGGCCATACCCGTGACTACCGGCACTCTCACGCGCGGAGCGCCTCACTCCATCCCAAGCGTCCGAACTTAGCCACTCGTGGTGGCAATCTCGCAGTGGCTAAATAAAGCGTAAGTGGGGCCAAACCTGCTAGATATATAGTGCTGCTGATATATCTATATAAGTTGAGAATAAACCCTGAGATAAGGGTATCGTCGGGATCACGACAACGATAATAATAATAATAATAAAACATTTACGCTAGCAAAGGGGACAAAGTCCTGAGAGTGCAGTATCCCTGCAAAGCAGGCTAGTGAAAACACCAGGGGCTACTCCCTCTGCTACAGCGCGCCCACAAAAAGGGGCTCAGCCCGCTTGTCAGCGGGTTGACATCTAGAGAAAAAGCAAAGTGCTAAAAAAATTCTAGAAGATGGAGAAGCAGCCATGGCCGGGTGAGTGGAGGTGGAGGGGTGGCTGATTCTGAGTGGTGGGGAAGGAAGTCGAAGAATTCAGGGGTTTTGGGAGACGTTGAGAAAGGTGGTCGGGTGGGCGGGGGGACAGGGAGGGTGGGGGGAGGGGAGGGGGGCGGCCCCTCCCTTGGGGGTCTCGTTGGGGGCCGGGAGTTTACACGGGTGTTCCCAGCTCCCAACCCATCCTATATTGCAAGTCTTTGTTGAAAATTATTGCAAGAGAGTTTGAAGGAAATCGTTTGACTGTTGAACGGCTTCTGTTTCTGACATGGTTTCATTGCTTGGGATGTCAACTGTGTGTGGGTCAGTGTTTAAGGTGGTGGTTGTGCTTAATTTAAATACGCCTCGCCTGTTTTTTGGTGTGTTGCCTGCAAACTCTTGAGAGTTTTTTGAGAAGTGGTTTAATCTTACCACGGGGTACACCTACCGTGTTGAGAACGGGACCAAAAAGAGGGGGGAGGTATCCCATGAGTGTAAGAGCTTTGGGTCATTTCACAGTGCGCATGAAGGTCTTGGAATTTGCATTGGTGATTGTCGTGTCGTAGTGGCCACCATAATAGGACTCATTATCACTCTGACGATAAGGAGGGTCTTGAGTAGGCCATGGACGGAGTGAAAAGGGAAGTACTTCGTCCCTTTCGTTCATAACTTCTTTCCAAATATCAGTGCTAACTACTGGAATATCCCGGTTCACCGGATACCAGACAGTCTTGGAACCAATATAGATAAACTCGTATAAGAAATAAACCCTAAGCTAGATATACCCGGAACGGTCACGGATTCGGAACGGTCTCGGTCCTAGCTACCTGTGACACTCGGTGTGCCCGGAGGCACAGCGTGAGCCGATATGCATATGCGTCCGTATGTGTGTCATCGGGAGTAATCTGGGATTGGCACGATGACAGTGAAATTGGGCTTGAAATCACGATGAGAATGAGTACCAGATGTCCGGGGTATGACAGTATGACACTATGACACTATGACACTATAGTAGTATGACAGTACTGTGGGGTGGTCATCGTGGCACTCAGTCAGACCCTCGAAGAATGGTCAGATTCGCATCGGAATCGGAAAGACAATGAAATCGAATATCAGATGTCGGGGCTATGACAGTATGATACTATGACAGTATGACAGTACTGTGTGGCAGTCATCGTGTGTGTAACATCTGAATAAAGAATGACGAATCGGGATTAGAAATGAGATCGGATCGGGAACTGAACGTTGAGCCGAAGTGTGACATCGGCTGCCGGGTGGTTGACCCTGCAACCTGAGTGACGAGTGAATAAGTAGAGCACTTGAGAAGTGTTTAGCCTTCAGAACTCGGAACCGAATGATCGTTTGTACCTCAATCTGGCCCTGATCCAGTATATTATAAAATCCGAATTGTGTACCTTTGCACGTTCAATCAAAAACATTATTCCGAGCATCTGTCGTACTGCCCACGGGCACATTTGGTATCAATAGCGTTACTTTGTTGAACGTTTCCACGCGTTCAGCCACGGCGTTCACGTAACTTCCGTTATACTGCTAGGGGAGACTTGTACTTTTGGGATATTTGGCGCAACTTTTACGTCAGAAAAGCCATTTTTTTTCAGAGAAGGAATCCATATACCGTCCCCAAAAGTTACGAAACATCAGTATAACGTCCCCTTAACAGTGGGGGCTCAACCAGGCTCAGACAAGTCAAGATTGGTTTTCCGATCTTAAACTCAAAGTCTGCCCCAGGCTACAAACGACCGTCAGGGAGCACCCTAAAGGGTTTCCCCGGTCTACAGTAGCCAGGAAAACCCCATAACTCACTTTCCAGAGCCTTAACCCCTAAGCCGGTGTTTGGGTCATTTTTGACCCAAAGGGCGTTTGACCCAAAGGGCAATATGTGCATATATAAGTGGATATAATGAACAAGATGGTGGATGGTTCGTATATATAAGTGGATATAATGAACAAGATGGTGGATGGTTCGTATCAAACTGTCGGGTCAATCGATACCTCTCACATGATGACTTTATTTGACATGTTTCCGCAAGAAATGTTGCATATATGCAGCGAAATGCACAACTACCCGAACAGACCAAAAAAAATAAAACCGGCTTAGGGGTTAAAAAGGCCAAAAACAGCCCAAAACAGCCGTTTTAGCCCGTTTTCAGCCTACCCAAAACCTTCCCCAGCAGCCCCCGCCACCAAAAACCCCTTCCCCAGACCCCATAGGACAGCCCAGAACCCCCCAATACCGCCCTCACGGCCATCGGTAGTGGGGAAAGCCCCTCCAAATAGCGCTTTCAGCAGTCTCTGGACAGCTCCTCTGGCACTTTCTGGTACCCTCCAGCAGCACTTTGGCTGGAGTATTTTGGGACATACGGAGCACAGCTATCTTCTGGAGCCTTACTGAGCCTCTTGGTTGGACCTGACACACTTTCCCTTGCAGTTGCTTGACTCCTGTCCGCGCACCTTAGCACTTGAAAATCGTGTCGCGGAGCCCTGGAGAAATTTTGAATTCGCTGGTGCATGTCAGTTCCTCCACAAGAATACAGGAGAGCGTGGTGGAAGCAGGGGCCTCTGAAGTGGGTATTTCCTCCAGATCCTACCTACCCACCAGCAGGCGCCTTCGACCAGAGCGGCCCTCCTTCCCCCTCTTCCTCTGACGACGAAGTGGAGGACAGCAGCTGAGCGCCTGGACAGCGTCACCCTGGCTATTCCACCAGCACACTACGACCGCGAGTGGCATCAGCAGGGGAACTACTTCTTCAATTACCCGGCTGACCAAGATCTAGCAATCTATCCCGCGCTTCCTGGTGCATTTCCAATAGCTGTGATCGACGGCGTTCCTCCATCGCCAGATATTAGCCCCCCTCCTTCTCCTCCTCCTTCGCCCCCAGAAAGCGACTTCGAAGAGTAAATAAAAGGCGAGCAGACTCCACCCTCTGCTCACCTGTGGCTTTTGCCACACCCAGCTCTCGATTTGATCAGCTCTACAGTTAGCATGTCGCAGCACACTTCAGAGTCGCTTTCCAACATGGGAGTCAGTGCAGAGCCGCTACGCCCCCCATTATTTTCACCCCTCACCTTTCCGTCCCCCACCGCATACGCTTCCACTTTCCCCTTCCCACTCCCGGGCACCACCATGCCCTATACCGCGGTACCACGCCCATACACTCTGCCCGATGGCACCCCTGCACAAGCTGTATGGAATGGCTCCAGCTGGGTACTCCCCCAATCAGCGCTCATTGTTGGGGGAGTGTCCCCAGTACCATTTACATTGGGGACTCATCACCCCATGGGCTCGTACCCCACGCCGTATCAACAGCATCTGCAACAACAGCAGCAATGGCTTGCGTACCAGCAACAGTGGCCACAGCAGCAACAGCCGCTGGAACCAATGCAGCAGCAGCTACAGCAGCAGCAGTTCCAGCAGCAGCAGTTACAGCAGCAGCAACAGCAGCAGCGGCAGCAACAACAGCAGCAGCAGCAGCAGCAGCAGCAGCCACAGCCGCAACAGCTGGTACCTACCACTTCAATGCTGTATGACCCTACGGCGGACCCCTCACTGCAGCCGCCCTTCATTAGCATTGGCGCCGCGATTCTCCCTGGCCCCCTGCAGGCACCCCCTGATGGCGGATTCCGACAAGGCGCTCCGAGCGGGGCCTCGCTTTTGGTGCGCCACCTTCCAGCGGTGACAGCTGACCCAGAGGCCCGCAGGCGCCGACGCTCCCGAAGGGAGTCCTCGGGCCCGGCAACGCATGGCAGGCACATCCCGAGCCTGAGCCGCTCGCCAGAGCACTCCGACCCCGAGTCCGGAACGGACGCCAGCCGCACCAGTACGGGGTCCAGGGGGAGCCGGGGCACACTTGCGCGGGCAGAGCGCAGGCGGAGAGCCGCTCGCAGATCCGGGTCTGATTCGGACGCGAGTAACCGAAGTGAGGGAGGTCCTTGCGGCAGTGCAAGCCCTGAACCTCTCCGCGGTGCTCTCAAGAGAGCTCGCCCCGCCAGGCGCAGCGGTATCTGCAGAAACCCCCCCATCAGACGACCCCCAGAGCAGTGCACAGGGAGCCCTGACGGCGGATCGGCCCCTCGAGGCGGACGCTGCAGACAGCGAGACCCCTCCAGAGTCTCTGACTGTCACTGGAGCGGTCCCTATTGAGCCTCCCACTCAGGCCCCCCTTAACATGATGGTGGCTCGCCGACGACAATCGATGGAGTCAGTGGTGCATGGCGGTGGTGACCCTGATTCAGAGCGCAGAGTCCCCAGCCCCAGGAACTCGCCCCCAAGTCCCCCTGATGATCCACCCCCAGACCCTTCTGGTGATCCCGATCGGGGACCCGGTCCCTCTTACCCCCATTATCCAGAGGTCCGGGCCCTCTTCATCACCCACGACGGCGGATCACTGTGGGTACATCAGTCAGCGGGGGTACGAGGCGCGGCGACTGTCTCTTTACCACGAGACGAACGTCGCAGGGCTGGAGTACAAGGCGACACCATCCTCTTCACCATCATGCATCTGCTGGGAGCCCCATTGACAGCCTATGCACGCATGGGAGGCCGCCTTCATCACACTCCGCTGCTCCTTACCAATCCTCGTGTGGAGACCTGGGTCCTCATGGTCGACCGCGAGGTCATGGATATGGCCATGGGGGACCCAGCCGCAGCCAATGTGCGATCTACGAGTATGGGACAGCCGGTGTGGGAGTGGATTCCTGCCACTGCGCGGGAGTCCGAGATGCTGCACTTCGACCAGGACGGGCTCGCCGCGTGGTCTGAAGTCAGCAACTCCGACTGGTACCGAAACATGAGCGTGGTGGCCGCGCAACCACCCACCCCCATGCCGTTCCACACGCCTCTCCCGCTCCCCGCTCCATCATCAACACCCGCACCACCGCCTACTTCTGGGCCACCAGCCTCTGCATTACCGCCTACCTCAACCGCAGTCCCCACAAATCCCGCGCCTGCGCTTCCACCTGCGCATGCCCCAGGACCACCACCTTCAGCCCGTTTCCCCCACTCCGCCACTGCAAATCCCGTCCTTTCTCCCAGCGCCGCACCCTTTGTACCAGGCATCATCCGACTGCCGCAGGGCACTAATCTGCGAGCATCTTCGGACGAGGTCCGTCTGGAGCACGAAACCAAGGAGATGGTGCTGAAGCTGATCAGGGGTGTGACCAGATTCCCCCGCTCCGCGTCCGACACTAAATCGGCCGACAAGGATGGCTTACTGGCGCAATTGGAGCACTACTCCA
>LGRX02034238.1:0-54920 GCA_001247695.2 Cymbomonas tetramitiformis | reverse complement strand
CCGGGGAAGTTCCGCACGCGATCTTGAATTACGTCGAGAACGCGCGGGCGAATCTCAAAGAAGCGCAGGCGCCACGCGCGGGGCACATCCTAGGCTTGCAACAGGTCGAGGTGAAAGTCGACATCAAACTCTATCGGGAGGCGCGGACCGAGGGGCCGGAGCTTAAGGTTCCAGGAGAGGCAGGCCTTGAGGACGACGAGCCCACACATGAGACGAACGTGCCGATGTCCCCTCGTTGGAAGATCGTCAAGGGCAGCATGAGCGATATGAAGGACGTCCCGAGGCTGCCCTTCACGGGGACGATCATCGACTGCAATTACGCCCTTGACAAGGAGAAGACTCCCGACGCGATGACCAAGGAGGAGGTGCAACCGTTCCTGGAGTCTTTCAACGCCAAGACCACCGCCCCGGCATGGACAGTCGCTATCTTTTGCGGTTTCGTCCAACAAAACGATTTCCTGGAGGTGATTGACAATTACTGCTCCGGCTGATAAGGGCTCGCTTGGAAGCGATATGATATATGATATATAGCGAGGCTATTATGGAACGTTAATAGCTCACGCAGAGTCTGTGTGGATATGAGTGCAGTGCTTCTTCAGAAGTGACTGCTGTAGCCCAACGCTACCTCATTTTACGCAATGCCCCGCATCTCATAGATGCCACCACAATTGGGTTGTGAACCCAAGGCATTGGTTGAACAATCAGTATCGGCTGAACGAATAAGCCATATGATACTCGCATGCTTGTTCAGAACATGCTAGAAGCAAAGATGAGTTTTCTCCGAACACTTTCGGTTCTTCAAGACTTCATCTTGCTTTGTCATCTCGATGCCACAACCTGGCCTCTCGATGACAGGTGTCACTCAAGATGAGTGAATGACAAATGGTATGACTGTACATGTCATAGTCGACCGTACTGACGACTGTCATAAATGTATGACGCGACTCGACCTGTACATGATCGACCATACTGTCGACTGTCATAATAATATATGACATGACATGACATGACATGGTATGACACGTATGACATGTATGACACATATGTCATCGGTCATAACCCTGACAGATCTCCCCTCTTAAGAGAGTTGTGACCTCACAACGGGCATACCTTTGTATATGTCTTTAATGTCTTTGTTGTTGTCGCTTCTTGCTGGTACCAGTCTTCTTACACCGATTTGAGGCGTCCCTCATGGTGTTTTTAGGTTATTGGGGGGAACTGAGTCCACTTTAGTCCCTCACCTTAGGCATTTTGCCATACAGTCCTTAGGATGCAGCCCACCTTTCCGGAAATCGTATCGTTGAGTGACGTTCCAAGGTTCAATGAAGAGCGTTTTCGCGATACAATCCTACGCTGGATTACTGATTGATCCACACGTTATCATGTATGTGCTAGACGATTCAAAGCATCCGAAGTCTACGTTACGGATTATTTGCGCTAGCCGTCGTTGCCTTTGCGCGATCGATGATCCCACGATTATAACGAATTATATTCGAACGATTCTCGGCCTAATATAGTGCACCCAACTCTTCCTCCCCTCCTTAAGCTACTTTGGAGGATCCTAAGCGGTGATGGGGAGCCCGATTTCGATAATAAACGAACAAAGGGGCTTGTTTTAATGCAAACGGAGTGGCCCTGCTTAACGGAATTGGATTTATAATCCTTTACCGGTCTGCTCAACTCCTCAATATTTTTGTCCAGTACGCACGCTTTGACGAACATCTATCGCGATGAGTGAGAATGGATTCGCCACGTACTAATGTGAAATTTATTTAGTCATGTTTGTCAAGCACAACTTAGGATCACAACTCCTTCTACCTCAGTCATTATCTCCGGTAGCTTCGGATGACTGGCCAAGAATCCGATGACAAACCACGGTTTTGGCAAAGGTAGCATTTAGCAGTTTTTTCACAGATATTGGTACCCGCATATGCGTATCTGTGTAAGGGTATGATTTATACAAGGCTCACTACACCTTAGCAAGGAAGGATCAATTCCTGCTCCTGTCATATCAATTTGATGCAGGGTAAAAAATGTTAGGGATATAACCCTGCAGTTCTCGGGTTGCAGCCCATTGCACCGAAGATGCATCGCAGTTCTTGGGATGCAGCCCTGCAGTTCTTGGGATGCAGCCCTGATATATTTATACGACCGATGGATGAAAACCTCTTGGGTATATGTTTCCACGGCCTGATTATTTTTAGGTCGGCATTTATTGGCAAAAGTCATTGGCTATCAGCTTTTGACTCAGAAGCCACAATGTTATAGAAGCTGCGACCTATTGTGATCATATGCGGCAGTTATGCCTTCAGCATACGTAGACAATATGATTATGTGGAACTTATAATCCCACTTAAGTTGCATCATGATAAATTTATCCAGGTGTTAACAAGTGTTCAGGATTTGATAAGGGGTTGACGCCCCACAAGCCAAAGGTCACTGTCTCATAAGGCTCGCCTCAAGTGTGCGGCTTTGAGGATTAGCGTCCTGGCGAGGCACAGTCATGATGCTTCCTAGTCCATAATGGAGCTGGATATGAGAATGCTCAAGATATCCGAAGACAGGAAGGCTTTTGGTTGGCCAGAGTTACTGTCAAGATGCTTAACCTTGAAGGAATGGCATTCGGATACAAACTGTGCAACCATGCATGTGACTTATGCATTGGTGTATGACTTTGATGAATTGTCTCTTGTTATGAACCTGGAATGAATGACGGGCAAATAGCTAGAGTGGCGGATTTACTCACTCGGCTTTGCTGTTTATGGAATTCAATGCCTGATGGCACAACTGGCAATCCTTTGCTCAGATGCTTTCCTTAAGACATTGGCAACAACTTGTGTGCCAACTTTTCTAGATTTGGGGAGAAACTACGGATCATCAATTCATCAATCAAAACACATGTATCAAGGTTGATTCAACAAATCCTTCAACACTTGAATTTCGACAATCAGCATCTCAGGCTATTGACGTCAAATTAATGGTCGTAAGCTTACAATATAGCTTATTCACCTTTGAAAAACCACCGTTCTCCAGTATCAGTGCCCCTCATATAATATGATAGAGCCGGAGAAATATGCATCTATGATTTCTTCATAATGAACTTTATGTGTCAATAAGTCAAATAAGACTTCATTTGATGTTTCAATCGGCATGATGTACCGTGTTATCAACTTTATAGCTGCTATACACAGATGCTGGAACTTTTGATAAGTTTTTTAATCTTCCAAGCAAAATCACAATGATGTAAATCAATTTGTGGCAGCTGTATGAAAATGAATGAATCTATACTCTTCCTCCCCCTTTCAAAAAGAGATGTATCAAACCAATCAGATGGTGATGGAGGATGTTATTCAATCATTATGTTATGTGAAAAATGGTTTGATAGAGAATCAGACTGTGATTACTCATCGAATGCTTTAGAGGTAACAATGTCAATCCGAACATTGATTCTCTCTACGTCATATTGGCAATATGCCTGACGTTTTTGAATGTGGCAAATGCCAGATGATGTCAAATGCAGTCGTTGGGTTGCAGCCCACATACATTTGTCAATTCAGGATCATTATAGTGTGCCCAATTTAGACAATGTTCTGGAAAATGATTGTCATGATGAACAAAGAAATTAGTGATGGAGAGTTACCGAAGTTTAACTTTGGTATCGAAGCTAATGGAGAGTCAATCAAGAAGTGTCTTAATGACGACAACTTACTACGAGTTGTATTTTCGTAGTTGATGGATGGCTGACATGTCATTTCTTTATGAATAGAACATGGCATTGCCTAGTGATATGTGTATATTCTTCAGCACATGATCATTTATCTCAATGGTGCCTTATTTTTGGGCAGAGACTTGTTATGATAAAGAAATATGAATGATGAATGTGTCATTTCAATCCGATAGAATTGTGACTTGTTTTATGACTATAAAATTTCTGTTACTTTCCAGAATGAGGATGAATTGTGCTTGGAGATCGTATGCAGATTGCAGGTTTTCCAAGACTTCGTGGCCTAATGGATGAGGCAACAAATTTCTATACATTCCCGAATGAGCTTTCAAAGAGTCTTTATTCCTCAATGAAGCATGCTTGTCTTATGTGACAAAATGATATGAAATTTCAAATATGATGTCAATCTATATGTGGATGGCTTATACCATTGTATGCTATTCCACAAATAAATAGTGATGTCAGAATAAAACTTTGGACAATTGCAACTTAGTACAAATTTGAGTGCATTCAAGTCCACTAAAATGTTCAGAATCTGAATCTAATGTACTTTTCTAGCTAAAGCTACCATTGACTGTCCAACATCCACTCTGGACATTGTTTCTTACGTCTTTTGGCATCACGCTCAGCGTTTTTCTTATTCTGCAAGCGCCTCTTTGCTACTTTTTCATCCGGAACGTTGTACCGGCTACGAAACTTGCTGGTAACTTCTTCTTCTGAGCTTTCTTCATCCAAAAGCAAAACTGGCTTCAACTTGTCTTGTTCTTTCATCTAGGACGAATCACACAGGGATGCAGCAGACCTGCAGCATGAGAAGAAATAAACAGCAAGAAAGTCATTATGCAAAATCACCACTGAAGGAGATGACTTTCATCATAGGATGGTATATTGGTTGTTTCATATGACACATAGAAGATATGAATAATTCGAAGAGAATTTTGGGATAAACATCCTGGATTGGCTGTGCTTGATTGCTCTATGCCCAAGAATGACCGAAGAGATTGCTTGCCACTTTTCAGCCATAAAGCGTAGAGGCTGCTTAACAACGGTTGGGACCATAAGCTAAATAGCTATGCAGCTATGTCAGAGGTTAAATAGCCATGATTCTGTCTTTTATGATGAATAGACCTCTGAGAAATAATGTCTAAAAAAAATCAATTGACAACAACTCAACTTTTTGGTATGATGTAGAGCTGATGATCTTTGTTGCACTTCAATTGTTTAATGTGCACTATGAAATGCCTTGTGATATATAATCTCACAGAATAGGCATTGTTCAATGGCGATATGATCAGATATGTAATGATCAATGAAGACAAGATGGTTGGTATGGCTCATTCAGTAGGCATAATTACCTCAAAAAGATGCCAATACACGGATACATATCAAGACATAAGGGCAATAGGTTTATTGTATAACCTTTAAGGTAGCTAGCATTTATGCTGCATTGATCAGCTCAGTGGCTTTGACCTTTCTAGATGTTGTACTCAGGCTGTAGCCTGCATATTGCATTGAGTACTCTTGACACCTTTAATGATACTATCAGATGATATGTATGAAATATCAAAAATGGTTGCCCTTTTCAATGATCATCGGTGGCAGAGGCCATAGTGCTTGCACCGTGTCAATATACAATTCTAGTCTGGATATATGCTAGACTGGATGTATATAATGTCTAGGTCTTCAAAATCAAGCTCATATGAATGTCATGGTTGATGTATGTGTCAACTTTCATGGAGTTCTGCATGGTTTGACTGTATATAGTCAGGCTTACCAAAACAAAAACGATGATGCAACTTATATTGTTTTATTTTATTATTTGTCTTTATTATTTATTTGGTTTTTAGTTGTATTTTTAGCTTACCATCTTCCCCCCTCAAGGAAGTGTATTGCTAGGCGGTTGTCAAGCGCCGTTCAAATACAACAGAGGTCCGACCTCTATGTGATGACGTGATAGCTTACTATGAAGCTGGATAGCAGTTCCCGGGATGCAGCCCCTTGCACCGAAGGTGCATTGCAGTCGTTGGGATGCAGCCCGAATTCACGTCATCAGCGTGGGTCATATAGTGCCCAAGCATGTGCTATATATATACAACACTACCCTCCAGCGAAGTGGTTTTCTATTACCATCATTATATGCTGTGGGATATCAATATATGATCAGAGAGCATGGATTTATATATATATATGTACCATGTTTGTCAATATCGGAGAGACTATGTCTTCTTTAAAATCCTCATGACTATATGTATAATGGTGCTATACTGATATCAACACCTTTACTCTGAGTGATTTATTGATTTCAGATGTGATGTCGTGGCAAAAAATATGTCCACGTCATTGGCACGAGTCATATTGTGTCCATGCATACACGATCTTAGCGCAGGTCACAATACAGTGCCCGAGCATACGCGATTTTAGCGTAGGTCACATTGTGCCTCTATTATACATATTACTCATCTTTGTGAGTCTAGACAGCATTGTGCTGATTTCAATGCTTTCTCTGGTGACTTATATATCACAGATTATACCAGATATGGTGATCAGTCCAGTGCAATATTTTGTCACCGGAATGTACAGGGATTGTGAATGATTGCAATCCAGCCGGAGGAATAATCTCAACAGCTTATTTTGTACTAATGAATTCATCGGAGTTATACTCATTTCGACGATTCAAAAACCCATGTCATTGTAGTGATGACAGCTCATATGAATATATAGGGTTTTTATCAGAATGCTTTTATGTGATGTCAACATATTATGAACAATTCACTTGCATCTCAGGACAAAGGAGTTACGCTTGGAAGGTCTTGCATGGTGGTCACCAACAGTTATCAGCTGTTATTCAGGTGCCAAATTCTGCCTTCAGCACTGGGACTATATCAGCCAGTCTTACAGCGATGCACTTGTCCTTCCCACTCTTATGTACGGCTATAGTGCCAAAGTATATCAGGTGGGATATATATATATATACATTATATAACTATCATCTTCTGATCCAGGAAATGCAATTAAGCATGGTATCAGGTTATATGTTATGTATATAGTTCAGCATTTCAAACTTACATAATTAAATGCTGAGCAAAAGTCAACTTATAGTCATCGGGATATAGTTTCCCATCCGAGTTTACACTTTATTAGTGATGGTGGATTTAACGTTGTACAGATTTCAACGTTACTTGTGGATGCAGTGATTTTATCAAAAGCAATCCATCATAATCACCAGATCGGAAAAATGGATATATGTATAATCCTATCCACCTTCTTCCCCCCTCGAGGAAGTGTGAACACATAGGCAGTCAGTTGCCTATATACCTCATAGCTTATAGCTTATAGCTTATAGCATGCAGTCCTTATAGGAAGCTATCTGTTACAGTTTTAGGGTTGTTGCCCAACAGTTCTTGGGTTGTTGCCCGACAGTTTTAGGGTTGTTGCCCATAGTATTATCATGTCTATGTATTTAGCATGATATAATAATGCCAAAAAACGAAGTTTTTCCAAATAATGGCGGCATTTTAGGGCATGTGTGGTTACAGTGGCCCTATTACCCAATACAGTGTTTAGGGTGTTACTTGATATCAGTAACCCTAATACAGGTAAAAAATAAGCAGTATAACGATTTTGCCAAGATTTTTAAGCAAAACTGCATTCAATACCTAAGTGAATGTTAGGTGATTTTCAGAGGGTACGTTATACCCCTCACACACACATTCAAATATTAGGGTGTTACAGGGTGTTACACGTGTTATGTCTTTCAGGGATTGTTATTTGATAGATAAATATCCATTATAGCAAAAAAAATCAATCCCGAATTTGCAAAAGATTACACGTACAGCATTTTGACCGATTTAGTGTTACAGCCAATATGTTTACCCCTATATATTACACACCTAATATCTAGGGTGTTACACGAGATATGACATGTGTCATTATGATTTTCTCATACCTCAATAGGTATAAAATCATATTATCAAATAAAATAGGGTCCGATTTTCAATTTTCAAATCTATCGCAAACGGATTTTACCCATTTTGGCCGTTTTTGGCTATATATATATACATATCTCTGTGTGTGTGTGGACTGCAAAGTACAGAAGTACTGCAAATCACTTTTCCTTTGCACATGACAAATTTCATGGCATAAAAGTGAATTATGTTGTATATCAACATCTGTGGTTGATCACATTTCTGGGTTTTACTGATTTAAACCCATGGAGGCAAATGCACTCTCTGGTGATATTTAAGATATATCAACTGTAATGAATTCATAGTTGTGTCAGATCCTAAGATATATTTGGATGTATACAACGAGTATATCAAGTGATATCTCTATGTTCAAATACATCTGGACACTGCTAGATGTAATCCAAGCAGTTTTTACACAACACATTGTTTGTGTATATGTATGTCCAAAACCACCTTTTGTCAATTCATGTATGGTTGCTGATCTGAGTTGGTACATGCATGTGAAGTGATCATCTGTATCAACTGTCAGAATGCAATGTAGTTTTTGTAGTTGCTCCAGCGATGATATGTGAGATGTGAGATAGACGCATGGACAGTGCTCAACAGTGACCAGCTGTTTTTTGAGCACTGTATACTGCCTTCGGGTCTGGAGATATCTCCATCCAGCCCTTAAGCATGTTATTTGATCCTGTCCCATATCTATCGCCATCACTTGACACTTCCACGCACATGTGTTTGGAAGTGGGATCTATGTATTATGTATTGATACAATACTTGATCATTACACTTGGAGTCAGTGTATTGTCAACATAATGAATGCTAGTGTTTGTGCAGTGTATAGTACTGCTGATTAGTACTTGTGTGTGTGTGTTTACTTACACACACTTTGCAAGATCTTTATGGATATCACAATATCCTAACAGCTTATCATGCAGATTGTCAGCATACCACGTACTGATTATATCTAACATGATATATATAGTTTAGGGATTGTTGTAATTCCATGATAATCTCATTACGATATGAGTTGCTGTTATATTTTACATGAAGCTCAGGTGAGCATTCCTTCAAGTAATCCACCATAGAATGTACATGTTACCTGGAGAGCATCTCGGCTCCACCAGGGCACGACAAACTAATTATGGTGTTATGATTACTGTCAGGCACCCTTTGCAACATGGATTCTAATATAGTTTAGCATTCACTGCAATATGCTTATGCTCTATTTAATACAGCTGTTATCGTGATCAAGCTGTTCAATATAATAAAGTATGTAACATTTACAACATTGCAATCATTCAGAATAAGTTGTGTGCATGATATAGAAGTATATGCACTGTGTATTAATGATTGCTGTAAGTGAAATGAGTGTATGTGTGTGTGTGCTGATCTGCACACACATGTTGTGCACAGGTCACTGTGCTGCTGATAAGTATAATGCTGATGATCAAAAGTATTTGTGTGGTCATCAGAACATTGGAATATGCTGCATGGTATAGTTGCATGGTATAATAATGCATGGTACATATCGCTGCATGCGATGGATAGTATATGCTGCAAGTGTGCGTGTGTGTGTGTGATATCACAGATTCAGCTACACACACAACATATAGTACACAGACATGTGATTGCACAGCGTCCATATTTATCTGATTTCATTTACTTATATGTGTGTGTGTGTGTGTGGCTACACACACAGCATATGATGCACACCCATGTGATTGCAAACTTGTATGTAAATCTGCCAGTAAATGGATAACATCATCTCTTATGTGCAAGCATCACAGATTTTAAGTAGCATGCTGCATATATGTATACCATCATCGCGCATCGTCTGTTCATGATGAATCTAGCAGGTGTATGTATATCCTGTCAAGCAAAATGAGTGATTTTTGCAACCATTTGAAATGACAAGATTTTGATGCGTATACTGCACTGAAAATTAGTGCGAGTAGCGATTTATCAAAGTCGCTGATATGCGCGCTGCAAATAGTGAACATATCTCTGTCGCAGGTTTGTATGGCATACGATATGAATGTCATTTCGCGTACGGAACATACACTGATGACGATTTGTTCATCTGCGCGTCAGTATGTCGCATATCGTGCAATTTTGCGAATGATAGCAGCATATGTGTGCGATTTGTATGCTGTATGCATACCTCTTCGCGCTGTTATACTCTGACGGTGATTATGCGAGCGTAAGTATTAGCGACGGTATCTTCCGCGCACTGATTTCGCTGTTTATTCCGCAGCGGTAGATATTATGCGAAATGTTGATATATGTGCGACTGCGACGCCTGTTTGAAATATGCGATCCGCAACCTGCGCACACAAAATTCGATATCTCTACTCACTGCACTCACACTTTATGCGTCCTCAGTTCGTCGCCTTGACGAGTCGGAGAATACCACTGATAAGGGCTCGCTTGGAAGCGATATGATATATGATATATAGCGAGGCTATTATGGAACGTTAATAGCTCACGCAGAGTCTGTGTGGATATGAGTGCAGTGCTTCTTCAGAAGTGACTGCTGTAGCCCAACGCTACCTCATTTTACGCAATGCCCCGCATCTCATAGATGCCACCACAATTGGGTTGTGAACCCAAGGCATTGGTTGAACAATCAGTATCGGCTGAACGAATAAGCCATATATATGATACTCGCATGCTTGTTCAGAACATGCTAGAAGCAAAGATGAGATTTCTCCGATCACTTTCGGTTCTTCAAGACTTCATCTTGCTTTGTCATCTCGATGCCACAACCTGGCCTCTCGATGACAGGTGTCACTCAAGATGAGTGAATGACAAATGGTATGACTGTACATGTCATAGTCGACCGTACTGACGACTGTCATAAATGTATGACGCGACTCGACCTGTACAGTAATGATCGACCATACTGTCGACTGTCATAATAATATATGACATGACATGACATGACATGGTATGACACGTATGACATGTATGACACATATGTCATCGGTCATAACCACTGGTACCAGCAAGAAGCGACAACAACAAAGACATTAAAGACATATACAAAGGTATGCCCGTTGTGAGGACACAACTCTCTTAAGAGGGGAGATCTGTCAGGGTTATGACCGATGACATATGTGTCATACATGTCATACGTGTCATACCTGTCATACATGTCATACCATGTCATGTCATGTCATTTCATATATTATTATGACAGTCGGTCGTGTCATATATTATTATGACAGTCGGTCGTGTCATATATTATTATGACAGTCGACAGTATGGTCGATCATGACTGTACAGGTCGAGTCGCGTCATACATTTATGACAGTCGTCAGTACGGTCGACTATGACATGTACAGTCATACCATTTGTCGTTCACTCACCTTGAGTGACACCTGTCATCGAGAGGCCAGGTTGTGGCATCGAGATGACAAAGCAAGATGAAGTCTTGAAGAACCGAAAGTGTTCGGAGAAAACTCATCTTTGCTTCTAGCATGTTCTGAACAAGCATGCGAGTATCATATGGCTTATTCGTTCAGCCGATACTGATTGTTCAACCAATGCCTTGGGTTCACAACCCAATTGTGGTGGCATCTATGAGATGCGGGGCATTGCGTAAAATGAGGTAGCGTTGGGCTACAGCAGTCACTTCTGAAGAAGCACTGCACTCATATCCACACATACGCTGCGTGAGCTATTAACGTTCCATAATAGCCTCGCTATATATCATATATCATGTCGCTTCCAAGCGAACCCTTAAGAGTGGCCGCGCGGAGCGGTTCTTCTGGCACAAGCAGAACGTGAACATGAACCCCAACAAGACCGTGCGCTACAATGACGTTGAATGTGGCGTCATGGGGTACCAACGTACCATGTAAAGAGCGATGCCCAGGGGGAGTCTTCTAAAAAGCCGGAGTGGATGTTCAACTTTGATACAGGAGAAGGTGAACGTGTGAGCCGCGCGTCACTTTTGCGCGGCTTCCCGGTTGTGCACCAGATGTTCAAACGCGACAACAAAGCCGTGAATAACCATCAGAAACCCCAAGCTCTGTTGATGGAGCTGATCCAGTGCCACATGCTCGGTGACAATCCGGGCAAGATGGATGAGAACGGCCATCCACTCAACTCGATTCTCGACGCTTGCTGCGGCGTCGGCTCGACGTCCATGGCCGCCATGAGGTGTGGTATGAACGCGATCGGCTTCGACCACGACCAGTTCATGGTCAGCTCTGCGCAGCAACGGCTGATCAATTTCGACAACGAGCCCGATCAGCATGCCGAGTTGAAGCCCAAATCGAAGAGCGAACCGACGGCGAAGGGGAAGGAAGCAGCCACTGCCGATTCTGAGGAAGAAGAGAATGATGAAGATGAGGAAGATGAGAATGATGAATAAAATAGTAGGATTTGTCGACCGCCCTGACTGATAGTATCAGTCATGCCTCGACGGTATAGGGTGAAAAGTACTCTACTCGTAAACATTTGAATAAAGAATGATACATGTATGCATATTTCGGTGTTTTCATTGTACGCATACTGCACGTTTCTACCGTGTTGCCTTTATGTATCCCTATTTCGCGCATAAATATCACTAAACCCTGATTTTTATGAAATATATATAAATCCAAAAATGACACATGATAATGTCATTTTCATCCAATAGTGTGTTACTCGCGAATATTGGGGAGTTATCGGATATTCACATAAGTGAGCGAGTGGGGAAAATAATCGATGATAAAGCAGATTCATGGGGAAACAGAAACTGTACCGCTAGACCAAAAGCCCGAAAAAGGTGAGCCAGGCCGGGATCGAGCCCGTGACCTCTCGCATTCCGGACGAGCGCTCTGCCGTTGAGCTACTCTGGCTATTGATGGCGATTCTGGTGCGGTACAGAGTACTGAATCCCCACGGTGCCACGTAGGCGGCGAAGAGTGAAACACGAAGGATACAACTTTTCCCCCAATCTGCCGTTGCGGTGCGCTCTCTGTTGGGGCATCGCGCGGCTATGGGCGGCGCGACTGTTGGGGGCGCGCGGCCTGTGCGGCACGATTGTATCCTTCATGACACAACCTCACTCTGAAGTGTCTACGTGGCACAACCACAACCAGCTGCCGGCGCCACACCTGCGCAGTGGAAGCGTGGTAAGAGCCCATAACCTCATGGGGAAATAGAAACTGTACCGCTAGACCAGAAGCCCGAAAAAGGTGAGCCAGGCCGGGATCGAGCCCGTGACCTCTCGCATACCGGACGAGCGCTCTGCCGTTGAGCTACTCTGGCTATTGATGGCGATCCTGGTGCGGTACAGAGTACTGAATCCCCACGGTGCCACGTAGGCGGCGAAGAGTGAAACACGAAGGGTACAACTTTTCCCCCAATCTGCCGTTGCGGTGCGCTCTCTGTTGGGGCATCGCGCGGCTATGGGCGGCGCGACTGTTGGGGGCGCGCGGCCCGTGTGCGGCACGATTGTATCCTTCATGACACAACCTCACTCTGAAGTGTCTACGTGGCACAACCACAACCAGCTGCCGGCGTCACACCTGCGCAGTGGAAGCGTGGTAAGAGCCCATAACCTCATGGGGAAACAGAAACTGTACCGCTAGACCAAAAGCCCGAAAAAGGTGAGCCAGGCCGGGATCGAGCCCGTGACCTCTCGCATTCCGGACGAGCGCTCTGCCGTTGAGCTACTCTGGCTATTGATGGCGATTCTGGTGCGGTACAGAGTACTGAATCCCCACGGTGCCACGTAGGCGGCGAAGAGTGAAACACGAAGGATACAACTTTTCCCCCAATCTGCCGTTGCGGTGCGCTCTCTGTTGGGGCATCGCGCGGCTATGGGCGGCGCGACTGTTGGGGGCGTGCGGCCTGTGCGGCACGATTGTATCCTTCATGACAGATTTCAGGAGAAGATCTGTAATGAAATGATTCATGGTAGATTCCAGGAGAACATCTGCAATGGCCATACAAGTATCGTGATCTGCCTGATGATTGGTGGAGGAGTAACAGAATCAGGCATGGGCTGCTGGTAATGGGCCGATGACAGCTGTCAATATAAGAATCCTGCTAGTGATTGTTAAAGAGCAACATGTTGAAAGGGAAGCTTGGGAAAAGTTGTGCCCGGAGGCACAGCGTGAGCCGATATACCTATGCGTCCGTATGTGTGTCATCGGGGGTAATCTGGGATTGGCACGATGACAGTGAAATTGGGCTTGAAATCACGATGAGAATGAATACCAGATGTCCGGGGTATGACATGACACTATGACACTATGACAGTATGACAGTATGACACTATAGTAGTATGACAGTACTGTGGGGGGTGTCATCGTGGAACTCAGTCAGACCCTCGAAGAATGGTCAGATTCGCATCGGGGTTGAAAAGACAATGAAATCGAATATCAGATATTAAGGTTATGACAGTATGACAGTATGACTATGACTATGACAGTATGACAGTATGACAGTACAGTAGTATGACAGTACTGTGGGGCAGTCATCGTGTCAGCCTGTCGGCATAACATCTGAATCGAGAATGACGAATCGGAATTAGAAATGAGATCGGATCGGGAATTGAACGTTGAGCCGAAGTGTGACATCGGACTGTCGAGTGGTTGACCCTGCAACCTGAGTGACGAGTGAATAAGTGGAGCACTTGAGAAGTGTTTAGCCTTCAGAACTCGGAACCGAATTATCGTTTGTACCTCAATCTGGCCCTGATCCAGTATATTATAAAAATCCGAATTGTGTACCTTTGCACGTTCAATCAAAAACATATCTCCGAGCATCTGTCGTAGTGCCCACGGGCACATTTGGTATCAGTGTGCTGCGATTTCGCCCCTGCGCAACTCGCCCACGGACCTATTGGAACTTTCGTTGTAATACAGGGGGAGAGCTGTACTTCCGGCTATACGTGCGCAATTTTGGCCTCTGTAAGTACATTTTTTTTCGTATACAACGGCCGTATTCTCTGGGAAATATCTTCAAAACGTCATATTTCAGCTCCTTAACACTGGGGGCTCAAACGGGCTCAGAAACCCAAGCATTCGTTTTCCGATCTTAAACCCAAAGTCCGTCCCAGGCCACAAACGACCGTCAGGGAGCACCCTAAAGGGTTTCCCCGGTCTATAGTAGCCAAGAAAACCACATAGCTCACCTTTCAGAGCCCCATAAAGGCGAAAAACCGCCCAAAACAGCCAAAAATAGCCGTTTTTGACAGTTTCCAGCCTACCCCAAAACCTCTCCCAGTAGCCCCCACCACCGAAAACCCCCTCCTTAGACCCCATAGAACAGCCTAGAAACCCCTGATACCGCCCTCACGGCCATCAGCAGCGGGGAAAGCTCCACCAAACAGCGCTTCCAGCAGTTCCTGGACGTTTCTGGCAGCTCTTCAGCACCTTCTGGTATCCTCCAGCAGTGCCCTGACTGGAGCATTTTTGGGACCTACGGAGCATAAATACCGTCTGGGACCTTACTGGACCTCTGTAGTGGACCTGACACCCTTCCTTTCGTTGCTGCTTGACTCTTGCTCGCGCGCCTAGGCACTCAAAAATCGTGTCGCGGAGCCCTGGCCAAATTTTGAGTTCGCTGGTGTATGGCAGTACCCCCAGACCCAGACAAATACAGAAGAAGAGCGTGGTGGAAGCAAGGACCTATTAAGTGGGTATTCCCTCCAGACCCTACCTATCCACCACGACGAAGAGGAGAACAGCGACTGAACGCCTGGGCGGAGTCACGCTGGCTATCCCACCAGTGCATCACGACCACGTGTGGCATCACCAGGGGAACTACCACTTCCACTACCCGCACACCCAAGACCTAACAGCCTTCCCCGCGCTCCCTGGTTCATACTCAATACAAGTGATCGACGAGTGGCCTTGGGTCCCCCCATCTCCACCTGGAAGCCCCGCTCCTTCGCCTCCAGAGAGTGACATCGACGAGGACGAGACTGACTAAATAAAAAGGCGAGCACTCACTACTTTTGCTCACCTGTGGCTATTGCCACACCCAGTCTGTGAACTCAACCAGCTCAGCAGTCAGAATGTCACAGCAGACATCAGAATCCTTTCCCAGCATGGGTGTCAGCGCAGAGCCGTTGCACCACCCACTGTTCTCCCCCATCACCTTCCCATCTCCCACCGCATACGCTTCCGCTCACCCCCTTCCACATCCAGGCACCACCATGCCCTACACTGCGGTGCCCCATCCATATACCATGCCGGATGGCACCCCCGCACAGGCTGTATGGAACGGCGTCAATTGGGTACTGCCCCAATCAGCGCCCCTCGCTGGGGGAGTGTCACCAGTGCCGTTCACACTGGGAACCCACCACCCCATGGGCTCATATCCCACACCATTCCAACAACAGCTGCAGCAACAGCAGCAGTGGCTCGCGTACCAGCAGCAGCAACAGCAGTGGCTTCAGCAGCAGTCACTGGAACCGATGCAGCAGCAGTTACAGCAGCAGCAGTTACAGCAGCAGCAGTTCCAGCAACAGCAGTTGCAGCAGCAACAGCAGTTGCAGCAGCAACAGCAGCAACAGCAGCAACAGCAGCAGCAACAGCAGCCGCAGCCGCAACAACAGTTACAGCAGCCCCATCAGCTGGTACCAGCTACCTCCGCGCTTCACGACTC
The DNA here is from genome assembly GCA_001247695.2 of Cymbomonas tetramitiformis. Lineage (NCBI taxonomy): Eukaryota > Viridiplantae > Chlorophyta > Pyramimonadophyceae > Pyramimonadales > Pyramimonadaceae > Cymbomonas > Cymbomonas tetramitiformis. The sequence continues at coordinate 38,621 of LGRX02034238.1, read as the reverse complement.
TGGTGCGGATCTCTCACCGCTGCAGCACTTCATCAGTATCGGCGCTGCAGCCCTGCCAGATCCTCTGCAGGTACCCCTTGACAGCGGAGCTCAGCAGAGCGTCTCGGGCGGGACCCAGCTCTTGGTACGCCACCTCCCCGCGGTGGCAGCAGCCTCAGAGACCCGCCGGCGTCGACGTTCCCGAAGAGTATCCTCGGGCCCCGCGACGCACGGCAGGCACATTCCAGGTCTGAGCCATGCACCTGATCACTCCGACCCCGAGTCCGGTACGGACGTCAGCCGCACCAGCACGGGGACCAGAGGCAGCCGAAGCACGCAGGCACGGGCTGAGCGCAGGCGGAGGGCCGCCCACAGGTCCGGTTCTGACTCGGACGCGAGCAACCGGAGCGAGCACATTCGCAGGGAAGTCCTGGCGGCAGTACAGGCCCTGGACATCTCCGCGGTGCTCTCGAGAGGACTCGCCCTGCCTGGCGCGGCGACTTCTGCAGGAGCCTCCCCTCCAGGCGACCCTCAGAGCAGTGCACAGGGGGCCCTGACGGCGGACCATCCACTCGAGGCGGACGCCGCTGACAGCGTAACCCCCCCAGTGTCTCAGATTGTCGCTGAAACCGCTCCCGCCGAACCTCCCACTCAGGGTCGGCCAGACCCCCTCAACATGATGGTGGCTCGCCGGCGGCAGTCGATGGAGACGGTAGTGCACGGCGGTGGCAACCCCGACTCGGAGCCCGGAGACCCCAGTTCGAGCGACTCGCCACCAGGGCCCACCAGTGATCCACCCCAAGATCCCCCTGACGACCCCGCACCGGAGCCCTCCTACCCTCAGTACCCAGAGGTCAGGGCTCTCTTCGTCACCCACGACGGTGGGTCATTGTGGGTGCACCAGTCAGCGGGGGTGCGAGGCGCGGCAATCGTCTCCCTGCCATGGGATGAACGCCGCCGGGCTGGGGTGCAGGGCGACGCCATCCTGTTCAGGATCATGCACCTGCTGGGAGCGCCGCTGACCGCATATGCGCGCATGGGAGGCCGCCTACACCACGCACCCCTACCACTTACCAACCCTCGTGTGGAGACCTGGGTTCTCATGGTCGACCGCGAGGTCATGGATATGACAATGGGGGACCCAGCCGCAGCCAATGTGCGGTCTACGAGCATGGGGCAGCCAGTGTGGGAGTGGATCCCTGCCACAGCGCGGGAGTCGGAGATGCAGAACTTCGACCAGGACGGGCTCGCCGCGTGGTCAGAAGTCAGCAACTCCGATTGGTACCGGAGCATGAGCGTGGTGGCCGCACAACCATCCACACCCCTGCCCTTCCATACACCCCTTCCACTCCTCGCTCCACCATCAGCCCCTGCATTACCGCCCACTTCGACTGCAGTCCCCACAAATCCCGCGCCTGCACTCCCACCCGCGCATGCCCCGGGACTACCACCTCCAGCCCGTTTCCCCCACTCCGCCGCCGCAAACCCCGTTCACTCTGCCGCTGCTGCGAACCCCGTACTCTCTCCCAGCGCCACCCCCTTTGTACCAGGCATCGTCCGACTGCCGCAGGGCACTAATCTGCGAGCATCCTCAGACGAGGTCCGCCTGGAGCACAAGACCAAGGAGATGGTGCAGAAGCTGATCAAGAGTGTGACCAGATTCCCTCGCTCCGCGTCCGACACCAAGTCGGCCGACAAGGATGGCCTCCTGACGCAGTTGGAGCACTACTCCAACATGGTGCGGAAGATATTCCAAGAGGCCATCGTGATCGAGGCGCTGACCACTCCCAGCTGTACGCCATCTGTATCGGCGTACCAGGCGAGCGTGTCGAGCCTCCTTTGGAGTTTTAAGGAGCACACTCTTCAGGACCAGCAGAAGAAATTCTTGGAGCGTGCGGCGGGGACCTTCGGGTCTGACCAGGCTTGGCACCGGCGCTACGTAGAGCTGGACGTGTTCTTCAGCGATCTGGCGGTGTGTTCTCTAACACAGGCCTACCTGGAGAATGCACACGGAGAGGCCATTGCACTGAGGCAGGCGACGAACGAGACCGCGGCGGAGTATTTTTCGCGGTTGGAGACCCGCATGGCCTCCGTCAACTTCCTGGCTGGCAGAGTCCCAAATTGCGTGGAGATGTCCAATCTGTCGATGCTCTCCACGTACCGCCGAGGGTTAAAATATGCACCCAAGGTGATGCGGCGCCTGAGAGCCATCCACTTGGATGTCTCCAAACCAGAAGAGTGGGAGAGGAAAGCCGTCGCTGACGATATCCCAGGCACCCACAACGCCTTGTTGAAGATTTGGGAAGTCGCTGAGGAGGTGGAGAGTGACATTGACACGGAGGCGGCTCAGAGGCGCTCTCAAGACCGTCCTCCCCGTACTGTTTCCTTCGCCAACCCATCGCCTCGCACCCCCTTCTTCAGGCGTACCCCCTCTTCGAACCGCCCAGCTCTTGCCATGCTGGAGAATGGGCCTGCCACCACCGTTGCCGCGGCAGTGACCCCATTGCCACCACCACCTGGCCTCTCCCGCCCCGACGCTCCGAAAGTCCGCCGGTGCTTCGCCTGCGGCTCCGCGGAGCACATCGTCCGTAACTGCACGGACGAGGCTAAGCTCAAGGAGTGGAGGGCCAATGCACCCGCTCGATTGGCAAATTCCCCTGGGTTTGTAGCCGCCGTCGTCTGGGCCATCGAGCAGCAGGAGGACATCTCCTCGGTGGATGGCGTCCCAGAGGAGTTCTCCGAGGAGGTCTTGGCACTTGCTACCTGTGAGGACGAGCAGAGCTACCAGACCCTGGGGGCCCTCGCGGGTATCGAGCTTGTGGAGGGTGACGGCCTTCCTCCGGTGGAGAGCGATGAATGACTGGCCGGCGACCAGACCCAGACCCTGCCCTTCGAGGAAGTGAGGTCATGTCCTGATGATCAGACCCTCTCCGCCCTGGAGAAGCGGTCAGAGCCAGTGGAACCCCGACGCGCACGAGGACGCAGAGACCCTTGGGGTCACCGTCCCCATCCCAAGAGCGTGGTCTTCACCTCTGGGACCCGCTTGCGACGCACCTACCGCTCAGCTGGTGCCCCATCGCTGCCGAGAGATGACCTGACCAGCCACCCTCTTGCAGAAAGCACCCCCTTCGATGAGCCGTCACTACCTCTTGATGACGGCCCTGCTTATACACAGGCAAGGATCGAGGGCCGGAGGGGGCGGCGAGTCCCCCGGCACAGACCCCCATTATGGGCAGCAACCGCGGAGAGCCCCGCGATCTTCGCCCCCGACCGCGTGTTGTCCTACCACTGCCCAACTATCAGTCCAACCTCGCAGACCCGCAGAAGAGGCTAACTGCGTGGCACTGGAAGAGAGATCTGTATTCTCTCCCCCTCGAAGTCGCCATGCAAAAGGTTCGCAGAGCTCTGCGCAAATCCCCGGAGGCTGCCAAGGACCTGGTGGATAAGATGTGGGAGCGCACTCGTAGCCGCATACGCTCTGGGAGTCGATCGCCGAAGGAGCACGTGAACCGCGCCAACCAGCTGGCGGAGAGGGTACGCATTGCCCGTGAACCTCAAGATCGCAGAGAGGGCCATCAGCGCATCGCACTGTGGCACCTCCTCTCACACGACGGTCACCAGCAGGTCCTCGAGTCCCCTAGCGCCAGCCCCTCCGACCTCTACGCAGCTTGGAGAGAGCTGTCGCCCGCCGAGCAGCTGGAGGCGATCGCCACTTCGAGTCCAGATTCCTTCCCCGGTAGCAGGCTGTGGGAAAAGGAGGGTGCACGAAGAGTAGCAACGAGATCCTCGACCTCTCTCTGCACCCTGGACACCGAAGTGGGCACGATACCCGGGACAGCAGGAGACGTGGGCTTACCTGGCGCCTGGTGCAGTCTACACGCAGTGCACCAGTACAAGATGAGGAAGCTGGGTCCCAGCCCCTTGGGAGCATCCCCTCCATCATCCTCACTGGTCGAGCCCACGACAGAGACGACATCCTCGCACCATGACAACGCGCCGGCTACCCCGGGAGGAAACCTTGAAGGTCCATCTGACTGCGTAGTGACAGAGGAGACCTCCACACCCAGCTCGCTTTGCTTCACCCAACAGATGACCACCGTCAGAACGCATGAAGCAGATGAAGCGCCGCCCCGTCTCGACAGCCACCCCATCGCTGAAGACCCTGAGGTGATGGAAGAGGAGTCCTCAGTCAATTCGCTCTGCTTCACCCAGCAGATGGCAGCAGCTGGGACCCCTGAGGCGAGAACTGACCACCAGAGCTCCCACCAACTCGCCCACAACTCCCCCACTAGCAGCCCTCAGCATGACGAGGATCCCCTCACCCATGGCAGTCTCACCAACAGTGTCGCTACCCATGCGAGCCCCACAACAAGCGGCACTACCCACGTGAGCCCCACAGTAAGCGGCACTACCCATGTAAGCCCTACCGCCAGCGGTACTACCCATGTGAGCCCTACTACCAGTAACACCACCCATGTGAGCCCTACCACCAGCGACACCACTCATGTCAGCCCCACCTCGAGCGAATGCACCTCAGCGGGCACCCTGCTGACGGCGAGTGTAGACAACCTCGCCAGTCATCCGACTGAAGATGTTGATTTGCTGGATGAGGAGTTCTACGCCGCGTGTAGGCAAACGTTGGAAGAATGCCGCGAGGCCTCGGACAACCTCCTCCCCAACCTCAAGTGCAAAAGCATACGCACAGATGGGGGAGTTCAGTGGAAGACCGACATTGAGGGTACCCTCGCAGCGGCACATGACGAAGAAGGACCGCTGCTGCTGGTGTTCTATGCAACCCTCAGAGGGCACACGGTCAAGGTGCTGATCGACTCGGGGGCCTCTGACAACTTCATCTCGGAGCAGAGCGCCAAGCGATGTGGCCTCACGACACGAGCCGGCTCCGAGATGCGAGTCACCTTGGCGGATGGATCTGTGAAGATCACTGGCGCCACCGCGTACGCTAAGTTTAACACGCACACCACCACGGGCACCTATACGGAGAACGCCCTTGCCCTCCGGATCCTACCACTGGGCATACAGGTGGATGTTATCCTTGGCGGAAGGTGGTTGCGCAGTCACTCTCCTGTCACTCTGGGCTATGAGGGGAATGGCTCCGTCTCCTTCCTCAGGAAGTCCCGCAGTGGTAAGATTGGAGATCGCGTCACCATCACAGGCTGTTCTCCTGGGAAAGCATCTGGAGACAGGTCTCCGAAGGGCACGGCCTGTGCGGGATTGGTGGATGAGGTGTTCCTGACCCCTGCCCAGTTGAAGAAGTACCTGGTGTACGCGGAGACGCAGAAGCTACGCGGCAATGACGACCCGGAGATACAACCCGCCTGGCTCATGATGGCCGAGAAGTCCCCCGATGATACTGCTTCTGCCTTTGCAGCCACGGCTGTCGACTCTGAGAACGCCGAACCCGCTGCGGATACTGAAGACGCAGAAGTGAGCCCTGAATGGACCCTCAAGTTTCAGGACTTCTGGGGTGAGGAGTACAAGAAGGAGATGCCGACTGCCCTACCGAACATTGATGGACTCAGACATGACCCCCAAGATGAAGCCAACATTAACCTGGACCCCGAGCTGAGCAAGAAGGGGCCGCCCTGCCAGCGCATCTACAAGAAGTCTGCAGAGGAACTCCGCCAACTTCGAGAACGCGTGGAGACCCTGATGTCCAAGGGCTACATCCGACCCTCTTCCAGCCCTTATGCAGCTCCCTGTCTGATGGTCCCCAAACCGGGGAACCCCAAGGAGCTGCGACTGGTGATCGACTACCGGCTCCTCAACCGCCAGACAGTTAAGGACAAGTATCCTCTCCCAGACATCCAGATGATGTTCGACGAGATGCAGGGTGCGAAGTTCTTCTTCTTCTTCTTCTTCCGCGGTGGATGGCTTCTGGCAAGTACCGATGGCACCAGGGGATGTCGAGAAGACCGCCTTCACCACCCAGATGGGGTCATATGAGTGGTTGGCCATGCCGCAGGGGCTGCAGAATTCACCGTCTCAGTACCAGCCGGACGGATGCAGCGGGCCTTGGGCCATCTCCCATTTGTCCGGATCTTCATCGATGACGTGGTCGTCTTCAGCAACACCGCTGCAGAGCACTACGAACACGTCAAACAACTGCTCCTGACGTGCAGGGAGAAGGGCGTCTTCCTCAAGAGGTCCAACGAAGTGCCAACTGTTGAAGAAATCCTTGCGGTTCCTTGGCCACTGTATCTCCGCGGATGGCTGCAGACCCCAACACGACAAGGTGGCTGCAGTGAGGGACTGGCCCGAACTGGAGACGGTTACCCACGTCAGGCAGTTCTTGGGCCTGGCGGGGTATTACCGCAGATTCATTCACTGCTTCTCCGAGATCGCCCAGCCCCTCACCCGGTTGACCAAGTCGGACGTACCCTGGGAGTGGGGTCCCATGCAGCAGTGGGCCTTCGAGGAGCTGAAGAAGGCCCTCACCTCAGCGCCAGTGCTCGCCTTGCCCAACATTAAGGGTGCCGCAGACGGCACAGCACCTTTCGTGGTGCAGACGGATGCTAGCGGCATCGCTCTTGGGGGAGTACTGATGCAAGACAATGGATATGGTCTTGGGCTGCGCGTGATAGCATACGAGAGCCGCCAGTTCTCAGCCGCCGAGCAGAATTATCACACCGGCGAGCGTGAGCTAGGTGCTCTACACCATTGTACCACCGTCACCTGGCGGCATTACCTCATCTTCACCAACTTCCGCATCCAGGGTGATCACCGCCCCCTTGAATGGTTGATGGAACCTGGCAGAGAGCTCAGCCGCAGACAGGCACGCTGGTACATGGATCTGGTGGAGGTGGGAGTCCCGAGAATGGAGTACATCAAGGGGGCGCTACTGCTGGTACCAGACGCCCTGTCCAGAAGACCCGACTTCAAAGACAAGGACGTTCGCGAGGGGTTGAAGGAGGCAGGAGTGATCGACCCCACCTCAGACCTGCCGAAAGACCCTCTGGCAACGCTGGAGTCTGAATGCTTCTCCAGCTCACCACCCGCGGCTCATCCCCACTGGGCCCAGACGGTTGACTGTTGGCTCTCAGCAGTGGAAACCCTCTCCGTGGCAGAACAGGCCATGGACATGGGGGAGACCATCGCTCTCGTTAATCCGAAGCTCTATAAGGGAATGAAGGAGGATCGCCTCGACTTCGACATGCCTGACTGGCCTGAAGCTGATAGCGCGAAGCCGACAGAAGCTCCACACGAACCCCCTGACCGAGCTCCACCTCAGATAAGGATAACGAGGAGTATGTCACGCGCTGGGAAAGCCTCTACGACCCCAGCGCCCCCACAGTTGGCGTCACCGAAGACGCGAACGCCTACATCACGAGCTGACGCATCGGAGGCGCCCACTGAGAAGGTGCCAGCGAGCTCACCACCCCCGCAGCAGGCGCCCCAGCAGTCAGCTCCATCCCCGGTCCTTCACCCACAAAGACGACTGACCCCTCCAGAGGACTCGCAGAATTGGCGTGTCCGAGCAGAGTACTCCTCGAAGTACGCCGAGAAGTTTGGACCCTTCGATGTGGACGCCTGTTGTGACTTTGGCGGCCGCAACAGACAGGCGGATAGATTCTGGACGGACTGCCTTTCAGAGAAATGGAGGGGCCTTCGGGTTTGGTGTAACCCTCCATATAACTCCAAGCACATTACTGTGGAAGCGATTTTGAACAAGTATATCGCAGAATGGAAGGCAGACCCAGAAAACACCTCAGCAGTCTTCATTTTACCGGATCACCAGTCCAAGCTCCCCGCGTGGCGCAAACATTTCAGGAAGGCCAATATGCAGATCGTGGAGGTCATCCCTACTCACGATGATAAGGGCGAGCCCAATCAGTTCTTCGAGAACCCAGATGGGAAGGCCTTCGACCTTCGTTGGCCTGTTCTGATAGTACACGCCCCTCCCGCCAAACCACAGCCAGCACGCGTGAGGCATCCGCGAACAGCCCCCGCTGTGATAAGGACAGGTGAGGCAGCAGCCTTCAGAGACACAACCTCCCAGCAGTCGGACTCAAAGTTCCTGCGTGCGTTGAAAGCGGAGTACACCCGAGAGGGGACACTTCGTTCGCTGCGGGAGAAAGTGAAGGCGGCACCACACCAATGCCTACAGGACTTCAGGCTGGTGGGTGAAGTGGTTTGGAGGACCGCAGCAGGGAGATATCAGTTGGTGCTGGGGGAGGACTCTCCACTTCGAGAAGTAGTGATTCGTCATGCTCACGAGTCATTGTCCTCGGGTCACACTGGGCGAGACAAGACTCTGGAAAGGGTGCTGCGACGCTTCTATTGGCGTGGTGCCGCGGAAGATGTGGGCACCTGGGTTGCATCCTGCGCGGTGTGCCAATCAGTGAGGCCGCGGGGAACTTACCCGGATGGGTTGCTAAACCCTCACAGCATCCCGAACAGGCCATGGCAGGATGTCGCGGTGGACTTCGTCACCGGCCTGCCAGTATCAGAGAGAGGTAATGACGCTTTCGTGGCCTTCACTTGCAAGCTGACGAAGATGGTCCACGTTGTGCCGATGAACTTCGGCGACAGCTCTGCAGCTGTGGTGGCCAGAATCTACTTTGACTCGGTGTGGCGCTTACATGGCGCGCCTATGAAGATTGTCTCTGATCGTGACCCGCGGTTTCAAGATGTCTTCTGGCAAGAGCTCATGAGACTGATGGGTGTGAAGGTGGCTCGTACCACGCCGTACAACCCTCGGTCTGACGGCCAGGCGGAACACAGCAACAGAGTTATTGAGGACATGCTCAGGTCCTTCGTAGACGCCAATGTGGAGGACTGGGATCTGTTCACCACTAACGTGGAGTTCGCGATCAATGACTCCGGGAGTGAATCTACTGGCTTCACGCCATTTGAGCTGGTGTTCGGGTTCTCGCCGCTGTCGCAATTGGACCTTTTCCTGGAGGCCGCACAGTCCACCGCTGGACGACGAACAGGGGGAGTAGGCACCGCACACGAAGTGGCCGTGAAATTTTCGTCGCAACTGCGGGACGCCAGACAGCGGTTAGAGCTGGCTCAACAGCGACAGCGCGAACAGTTTGATCGTAGGCACGGACAGCGGGAGTATGCTGTTGGAGATCTGGTCTGGATAGAGGCAGGGTAGATATCTTCCGCGGAGGTGACTCGGCCCGCATTGGGAATTTACTTCGGCCACATTTCGGCCCGTCTCGGCCCGAACCCAAAATTGCCCGCCGCAGGCGCGAAATTTTAATTTTAAGTATGACAATTTGTCAAAAATCGATAAAATTTTGGAAATTTATCGATTTCCCCCTCAATGCGACTCGGCCCATCCGCAACTTTTCCTTCGGCCCGCCTTCGGCCCGGGCCTCCATGACACGGCCCCGGGCCGGCCAATCCCAGGAAGATATCTTCCCTGGATAGAGGCGAAACACCTTACGGAGAAGGTGATGGATCGCTCCATCTGCAGGAAATTGACCAAGCGCTGGCATGGACCAGTTCCTGTGACCGAACGCTTCTTCAGCGATGTACAGATGACCATGCCAGAGGCCGACAGGGGAGCTCCAGTAGCCTACCGCCTACGCCTCCCTCCTCACTGGCGGATACACGACGTGTTTGCTCAACATCGCCTCAAACCGTACACCAGCGGTCAAGATGCTTTCGCCGCACGCGATCACCTAGCAGTACCTGAAGAGGTGGTAGTGGACGGTCAGAAGGAAGCACACGTTGAGCGTATTCTTGCACGTCGGGTGCGGTCTGTTCGAGGAAAAGAGGTGGAAGAGTGGTAGGTTCGCTGGACTGGCTACTCCAAAGCTCACGACCAATGGAGGACGCGTGACAAACTTGAACGCGGAGGTCCACTTCAACAGCTTCGTGAATTCGAGCAAGCGAGACTGCACATGGAAGCGCAAGTTCGCGACGAAGCCACTCGGCGACGCGAGCAACGTGGCCGTCACTCCGCTCAAGCCGGAATGACACTGGCCCACCTCATCACTAATCCCTGCGATGAACTGGACCAGCTCGAACAGATGGAATATGATACCCCTCTGCCGTGGGAACGCCAAGAGCGCGTGGAAGATGGGTCGTTGGCACTGGTGACAGAGCTGCTGGCGATACAGACGAAAGCAACCCGCACGCCCAGGATTCTCGTACTTTTCAGCGGTACTGGCTCAGTAGAGAGAGAATTCCTAAATTGCTTCCCCTCCGCTTCAGTGGTGACCCTCGACTCCGGACATATCTGGCAACCCACTCATGTGTGTGACATCCTGCAATGGGACTACAAACAATACCCGCCTGGATTCTTCGATGTCGTTTGGGCAAGTCCCCCCTGCAGGCAGTACAGTCAAGCGCGCACCACTGGTGGACCCCCTGACCTTCCCCAGGCTGACAAAATCGTACGACGAGCATTGCAGATCATTGACTACCTGGAGCCGAAACATTGGTTCATGGAAAACCCCAGAGGTCGCTTCCCTAACGCGCTACGGCTTCGTCCTATGATGCGCCAGCTCCCTCCTCCGCTGGTGTGTACCTACTGCATGTACGGTACGCAGTACATGAAGCCCACCTGCATATGGACGAACTCAGCGCCACCCACGCCCCTGCTACGCTGTACTGCTTCAACACCGTGTGCGTGCAGATGGGCAACCGGTGCTCATCCAGAGACTGCTCAGCTTGGACCTCACCCGCAGCAGACTGGAGCGGGCCAATCCGCGAGTGTATATCCCGTGCCAGCACTTCTGCTGCGACAACTTTTCCGACATTTACGCCTCCGCAAGACTGAAGACCCGCTTTAGATTCCAAGTGGCACCCTTCTTCGTGAAAGTGGTGCCCTGGTAGCGGCAGGCAAGCTGTGCTCGAAGAGGGACCAGAGAACCTAAGAACTGGAAACAGAAAGGAACCAGAAAACCTAAGAACTGGAACTTAGATGGGTACCTTAGCGGAGTGATCCCAGGAGGTAGACCACTCCTAAGGGGGGGAGAGTTGTGCCCGGAGGCACAGCGTGAGCCGATATGCCTATGCGTCCGTATGTGTGTCATCGGGGGTAATCTGGGATTGGCACGATGACAGTGAAATTGGGCTTGAAATCACGATGAGAATGAATACCAGATGTCCGGGGTATGACAGTATGACACTATGACACTATGACACTATGACAGTATGACACTATAGTAGTATGACAGTACTGTGGGGGGTGTCATCGTGGAACTCAGTCAGACCCTCGAAGAATGGTCAGATTCGCATCGGGGTTGAAAAGACAATGAAATCGAATATCAGATATCAAGGTTATGACAGTATGACAGTATGACGCTATGACTATGACAGTATGACAGTATGACAGTACAGTAGTATGACAGTACTGTGGGGCAGTCATCGTGTCAGTCTGTCGGCATAACATCTGAATCGAGAATGACGAATCGGAATTAGAAATGAGATCGGATCGAAAATTGAACGTTGAGCCGAAGTGTGACATCGGCTGTCGAGTGGTTGACCCTGCAACCTGAGTGACGAGTGAATAAGTGGAGCACTTGAGAAGTGTTTAGCCTTCAGAACTCGGAACCGAATTATCGTTTGTACCTCAATCTGGCCCTGATCCAGTATATTATAAAAATCCGAATTGGGTACCTTTGCACGTTCAATCAAAAACATATCTCCGAGCATCTGTCGTAGTGCCCACGGGCACAAAAGTGAACCTCAGTTAGTGTTGATCAAGAGAAATAAAGGATAAGTTTTACATGGTAGTATTAGGCTGTATGCCAAGACTATACATAAGGATGTAGATTTATTAGGTTTGAGACCAGACATTATATCGGACAAGTGATTGTAATTCTAGGCCAGAAGCCAGAGTTTGTCATGAAATAAAACAGTGGAATATAAGACTGTGAAGTTAATATTACACAACCAAAAACAGCAAATAAGATAGAAAGAAAGAAAGAAAGAAAGAAAGAAAGAAAGAAAGAAAGAAAGAAAGAAAGAAAGAAAGAAAGAAAGAAAGAAAGAAAGAAAGAAAGAAAGAAAGAAAGAAAGAAAGAAAGCAAGAAAGAAAGTCATGAAAGAGGAGATATATATAATGGGTATATATATATCAGTGCAGAGACGGAAACTGGACTACGTTCGGGCTTTCGGATAGAGGACTAAGATGAAGATAATAAAATACCGAGGTGGTTTATTGTCGGGCGATCACGCGGGGTGGCAGGTTGCAAGTGACACTCAGGGCAAGGGGTGACACTACGGGGACACTGACTGTCATACGTGACACAAAGTCATGTTCCGCGTGACACCACCTCACCCCGAAGGTGTGAGTTCACTTCAAGATGCAACATGCTCCCCAAACCCCAGCTAGGCAAATCCACAAGTTGTCCTAGGCCCAAAGGGACCTTTTTCAATCCATCTAGAGGCGGCTCTCCGCATGGGCGATGACCTAGACTACAAGGATTGCAAAGCTAAAGAACGTGACGAGCTCCGCGTTGTGTACGAACTCTCGAGGAATTTTCGTTTGTTTTTCAACCGATGCCTGCGCGGTGCCATGACCTAATGCGGCCTGGCACCACCAGAGCGGGCGTGGCAATGGACGTGAGGCAAAAAACGCGGTGTGGATCCTCCCCGCACATGATGGCGAAAGCAGAAAGGAGAATGGACGCGATGGGTGCAGCAACACCACCACACGCCACCACCAGACAACGGCCAAGAGGCGCGCAAGGTGGAGGGCAAAGCTGAGGATGCCGCGGGGCGAGCTCGTAGAAGTCAAAGCTCTGGTTGACGATGGCGAAAGCGATGGACTTGAGTTTGGCGTTTGGTGCATGAGCACCACCAGACACCACCACACTATATCCAGTTGTAAAATCTCGTCGATGTACCCGAACAGTCCCTAGGGCAGCCTGAACAGCGGCCATGCGCGCACGTTGTCGCTCAGCGGACATGGTCCCACTGCAGACTGCAGAATTCTGCGAAGGCAAGATAGGGTTCCAAGTGAAAAACAACAACTTCTCGTAAAATTGACAATTTCCAGCGATGGAAAAGTCAAATTAGGGTGAATTTTGACGAGGAAGACGCCGGTGACGTCAAAAAAGTCGTGCGGTAAGCCGATATTCCGGCAGAAGCGGTGTTGTTGTCCAGGAAGGCGAAGGCTTAGAAGATGATGTCGTCGTAGTCGTAGATGGAGGTGTCGTGAGGCCAACAGTGGCGAGATACGTCACGCCGAAATGTCGACCCGCTGGCGCACACCGGCGGTAGCAGAAGGGCGCTCGCTGGAGATGCAAGCTGCAGACTGCAAAATTATGTGAAGAAAAGATAGGGTGCGAAGGCGAAACCGTAACTTTCCGTAAAATTGATAACTTCCAGTGATGGGGAAGTCAAATTGAGGTATTTTTGACAATGAACACGCTGGTGACGTCAAAAATACCGTGCGGTAAGCCAATATTCGGGAAGAGGGGTGCTGCTGTTCAGAGAGGCACAACCGCGAATAGAGTGTAGGCGGTCTCGTAGCTGGAGATGCTAATCGAAGCCGACAGTGGCGTGATACGGCACGCACAGATGATTCCCGTAGCCGTAATCTTACGGTAACAGCGGGGCGTTGCTGGAGATGCAAACAGGGGGTCGCTGGAGATGCAGTCGTTGGAGACGCGACGTCGCTGGAGATGCGACGGGGTGATCAAAGCCACCTACCAAAAGCCAAAAACGTAACCCGAGTGGAAGAGGCCCATAACCTCATGAAAGAGGAGATATATATAATGGGTATATATATCAGTGCAGAGACGGAAACTGGACTACGTTCGGGCTTTCGGATAGAGGACTAAGATGAAGATAATAAAATACCGATGTGGTTTATTGTCGGGCGATCACGCGGGGTGGCAGGTTGCAAGTGACACTCAGGGCAAGGGGTGACACTACGGGGACACTGACTGTCATACGTGACACAAAGTCATGTTCCGCGTGAGAAAGAAAGAAAGAAAGAAAGAAAGAAAGAAAGAAAGAAAAGAAAGAAAGAAAGAAAGAAAGATAAAAAGAATAAAAAGAAAGAAAGAAAGAAAGAAAGAAAGAAAAATAAGGAAGAAAATAAAGAAAAGAAATATGTTTAAGTTATCAGGAGTGTGCCTGGTACAAGATGTGTCATGGTGAATTTTTTAATTTGATGCGATTTTCATAGTTTGTTATCAAGTTATTTTAATAGTTTGCCATATGTACTTCAAAATATAGAGCATGAAAACTTGATATATATATACATTGATATATATATTTATATTCATATATATATATCAAATAGAAACACAGCTGGAAACACAGAAGCTCTCAACAGTCTAAGATGAGATACATAAAATGCTTAGGTATTTTATGTGACTGTCTGGAGTGACGGCAAGTGACTGACGTGTGACACAGCATCACGAGAGGGGAAAACAAGGGACAGACCCCCACCTTATGGTGGGGCTGACTGCCATCCCATGACGAACCCATTATCAAGCCATCAACATCGCTTAAGATCGTTGTATTATGATAACAAAAATGCATCGCTACAGCACGTGAAATTATTCTCATATTTTCTTCTTCATAGGCGCTACAGTAGGACAAATAATCATGTTACAATACGGTGATATGTGTGCCGTATGCCTGGCATTACACTGGTGCTAGATTCCATGACGTTACGATGGGGAGTACTAAGAAGTCTGCAGCGCAACGTTGAAGGCACTGTGCCGGAAAGGTTTTTTATTGTGGCTGGAATGTTTTGAGGAAATAAAGGCAGTAATTTTCCATCAAGGAAATCGCCGCAGAAAAGAACTGGGATCAACAGCACATATGACACAGTCGTGAAATATTCTTTTGTTAGAAGTGCATTGAATATGACTGCATTCACTCGTGCAGAGCCCTCTTCCCATGAGGGTGGAGGGTGGAGAATGAAGATATTTAAGAATATAAATGGCTGTAGCGCGGAATGTTGAACACTTTTACGCAATACAGCGCAACCCTACAAGCATCGTCTGTGAGAACCCTTGAATTCTCAGAAGAAGGCGTGCACGCATCGGAATCCTCTGCACTATCACTATCTCCTGTGTCATTGTCAGCGATAATCATTGCGATGCGTTCCCTCGTCTGGCCTGCAGAACTTGCTGCAGAAGCATAGTGCATACGCAGGCTCAAAATTATATTTTTGACTTGTTGCATATGCATTTCTTTATGCAGCATAACTGGAATCCCGAAAGGGGATATTCCATGCGGCAGTCGAACTGCCAGCGAGGCGTCTTGGCATTTCCAACTCATATCTGCCTCCATCTCGAAATATTGCCTATCCATTAAAGTCAAAGTCGTTTTGGTTGAAACTTGAGTTTGAACGTGCCGAAAGAGATCCTTCAGAGTCACTTGGATTCCCCGCTCCCCGCAATTGCTGGAAAGGACACTATTCAATGATTCAAGTAGCTGTACCCGACGTGGGTATTTATCTGTCCTGCATTGGGTTGTTATGATGGGGGCGCAACCGCTCACAAGGTAGAGATACAAGCAGACAAATGGCAAGTCATCGCCAATAGCAGGGTGCTGTGAAGCCAACATGAAGTGCTTGTGAGACTGCCGGGTCCATCTCATCAAGATAGAGTCAGTCCAACGAGGGCTGTTAGTACTAATTTCATGGCGATCCTCCCAAGACAGCAGCGACGTGTTATTCAACACAACGTTAGCGATCAATATCCGTACGGCGTCCACCAAGCGCCAGGGAATCCTTGCGAGGGTGTTGTCGGCTTCGCCCAGGAGCGCAAGCATGTCTCCTGTCACTTCCCGCTTGGTGCCCCCAATAATTTCGATAACGTCACCCACCTGCCACAAAGGATACTTTTCCGGAATGCTCCACAAATTCCTCACTGTTGCATTCACTTTGAGGAAAAGTGTTCCTTCCTCCCGCTCAATTTCCTCCCTGCTTTCCACAAAACCTTTCTGAAGTACCTTTGCCGCTCCGCCATCTTTGCCTTGAATCGCATTCTGCCCCAGGCCGATTTCCCCAGCTCTGCTCCCCTCACTATGTCTGCTCGTGTCGCCCTCTAGCTCGGCTTTCTTGGCTCCAGGAAGGTTGGCTCTGCTTGAAACAGCCTCTGCTTCACCCAGTATATCAAATTCCACTGCGCTCCTTGCTCTGTCAAGCCACCCAGTCTCGACGACGCACTTTCGTGCTGCCTTCGCAGGTGGTTCTGATGGGTCACAAGGTGAGTGCACGCTGGTTCCTTGAATATGCTCAGTGGAGCTGTCTCTCCGCTGCGGCTTCTTCTTGCGGTGTTCGCTCTTAACCTTACGATAAGTGTCGGTCAAACCGCTTGCCGCATGCTCCCGGCAATAATGTGCGGAGCCCCTTATACCTTTGTTTACACAGTTAGGGACGGTGCACGGTTGGCCTCCTCCGTGTGCAAGGCAGTACCTTTCAGTACCTTGCCAACACCTTGCTGAAGTCGTGCAACTCTGATACATGCATTGCGAACCACCCCCATGAGCAATGCAACGTTTAGATCTGCCCCGAGCCGAAACTATGCAACCTTCCACCTTGCAACGAGAGCCTCCTCCGTGTGCTATACAGAGTCCGTATTTTCCTCGAGACAACTTATCACAGCCAGCAGGGTGGTTGCAACGTGTAGGCCTTTTTTGTTTCTCTGCCGAGCCGACTTCTCGGTGTAGATCACTGTGTTGCTTGACCCCAACGCCTGTCCCTCACAGCATATGGCAGACGATTACTTCAGAAACTTCTCCCAGCAGGAAAATAAGGATATATGTTACAGAACAAAGTTTGGTACAGTTGTTTAAACTTTTGCCTCTACGTTGGTGAGTGTGCCTTTGTCAAGACGCGGACTTCAAAGCTTGCCGGCCCATCGAGGAGAGCATCACCTACTTTGAGAGCCTATTCGCATATCGTTGAACACGCCAAGTTGTGGGAGGAAGCTTAAGAGACGAGAAAGGAGAGTCAAAAGCAGCAAACGGTGATGAAAGGAGTGAGGGGACGCAAGCGTCGGGAGGGGTAGGGGCCAGGAAAAAGGATGCAAGAGAAGCAGAAGTGAGGTGTAAGTTTAGAGGAAGAACTCTAACGCGTCGAAGTTCAAAGGGAAAGAATGACTTCAAGGTTGTCAGTTGAACAACTGTGTACCACGATTATCGACAGCGTCGCTCCTGCTTGCGGTGTCCTTAGTGCAAACGTCATCGTCACACTCGATGCCTTCCGCCTAATGCCATCGCACCACCATGCCTTTGACCCGTAAGCAAGCAACACGTGTCCCGCTTACTATGTAACGCATCACAACCCCTGTATGTACTCCAAAAGAAAGAAGCAAGCTCGCGGGCCACGAGTAGAGCACCTCTTCAGAAGAGTTGGAATCTTGCAGCACTGGGAATCCCTGTCCTTGTTCATCAATGCGCGTCTCCCAGTCAAAGTGCATTACGAAATCTCTTCCTTCCCTAACTTCCAAGTACCTCGCTGAGCACAACAGGTCTTCTAATCCTGCACAAGATCGAAGAGGTAGGCCGTGCGGTAAGAAAGAAAATAAGAATCCAGTGAACTCACAACAGCACAGCACAGTTTGGCAAAGCCCAGGGGTTTACCTCTTTCGCCAGCGAGGAAAGGAAACAGCTTCAGGAGAGCTCGTCAGGAGGCATTGCGGTACAAAAGGGTGCACGGAAAATTGTCCCTCACCTGCTTGACCTCACTCTACCCGCGGGGTCACCGACAGCTTGCACGAAGGAGTCGTCCTGGGACCTATGGGCTGACGGGAACTACGTTGTAATACCACCCTGTCAAAAATAAATCGAAATTCGAAGGGCACTCAACCGTTCGGTGATCGAAGTGAGCGTTTCAACAACTGCCCCTCATACATGTAGATGTACAGCTCTAGTCTTATGACGTAGAGGTCTACTTTCAACAAGTGTACAGCGTGAGATTCCCCGTGACACGTACACGCGGATGTTCCAGTTAAACACAGGGTCTCCGTAAGCCTGACCGAGGAAGTCTGATCTTTTCTGACGATGCTGCGTTGAGTGGATGAAAATCACAAGGGAACGCATATATGCATATTTGTGAACGACGAAAATTTGCTAAATTCTATCGTATGCTACGCGCTATCGTAACATTCTACACGCCGTGTTCCTAAGGTAGTGTGACGCATACGTGTACGTTGTAAAAGAGGCATGCTTATGGAAGGCACCCATCCGAACACCTGCAACGATTGGTATTTCGCCGCAGCACAAAACCAGCGCTGCCACAGACTTTGTGCGAGTAATACAACACACACAAACACGTCTACTCCGCAGGATGGTGTGATAGTCGTTGTTATTCTCCATATATGACAATATACTTTTACGGGACTGGTAAATGGAAGGGCGAATGGTCATGTGTGCGGCGCGCACCGTCAAGGTTTATCGTTTCACCTGCTCACGATCCACTCGACTGGGTTTGTCAATAGAGGCTTCCTCCCACCTCCCGGGATTTGCATACTACCTTACACAGAATCATATTTTCATTTTATGCATTATCTTTATGGCCTCATATAAAGTTGTAACAGGACAAGAATATCTGTCGCCCCCTTCATATGGTTATGCACTCTGGCGAACTCGAGTGACACTCAACACGTCAACAGAGAAATACCGTAAATCTCAACCGTCAATCTTATTAATTAATGCTGGTCTACATCGGATCGATCGTCGATTGTGAAGATTTATTTGTGTGCTGGTGCTCCGCATGTGCCACAAGCTTTTATTTTTATAATTCTTGAATATGAAGGGCCCCGCCCCCCCGCGTGCTCCTCACCCTATCGCGTCTGCTGAGCTGCACTGGTTCAACAACGATACGAAGGGCAATTGAAAGAGAAGAGAAAGACGTGGATTTGTAATATTACGAGATTACTATTATGATCATGAGAAAGAGGAATCCATCATTTTAAGGACTCCAGGCTTCCTCATCTTTATCGCTTAGTGGTAAGTGCCTCACTACCCGAATACCTCAGGTTGTTTACCCTGCGGGGTTGACTATAGTCACTCTGAACGTGGCTGGATGGCCGTCAGCACTCGATGTGCTAGCGATGTGTTGAACGTCCCTCTGGCTTGAATACCTATCTTCTTGTTGCTTAGCGTTCCCGCTTCTGCACAGTGCTATGTCGACCTTACGGATTTGGTAACTGGGCGAGCTGTCCATAACTATACGGCGGACACGTAAACTTACTTTTAAACGTCTGGAGTCACGAGGCATCTTGCAAAACCGTTTATGTTGCAAAACTGGTGTTAAAAGTTGATACTTGAGTGCGCTGCTTACGAATCACGAACTTGGTCAGCAGGGTGGATGAGAAGCCGCGAACGGGAACGTCCGCACGTTCACTTGACGCATTGCTGTTCAGGTTTCCGTTTACTTCCCAACCTGGCCCCGCTGCCTGTATGTGTGAGAATGGCATCTGTGCGTCCCGTGATACTTTCTTCCAATTCTGCAATTCTCAAATTGTCAACCAAATCTTTGAACAGACACAACCGGCGTGTTGTATAGGGGAATCCTATGTGCTCCCCTTACTCTTCAGGAGGCTCGATTGTGGCTCATGGATCCGTACAGACTAGGAACCGGTTTCAACAGTGTCCATAGTTACGAGTACGAAACGGTATTACGTCGATTCTTGTAGTTTTGATGATACTCTCAACAAGCTGAGGCCAACACTGTGAACGTCCAACAGGTTGCAAGGGTCCAACACTCCACGTCCAACACTAACGTGAGCAACTGTCCACATGTCGAACCATGATACCTCTTCCAGGGTGATCCCGCTGGAGGGTAGAGTGGCTGCCGAACCTGCTCGGGAAGCACGTCAGGCGCAAAAGCGCCGTTACGTTGACGGCCCGGGTGAAACTGCTGTTCCTGGTCACGAAGAAGTATTTGATGTTGACAGCCCGGGTGAACCTGTTGTTCCTGTTGACGAAGATGTATGTGACGAAAAGCACATAGTACCCGTGGAACGTTATGTATGCTCACCCTCTTATATGTCGTCGCCCATGTACACGGACTCCCAAATCCCAAGCCGTTATCCACTGTGGAAAGTCGGGGATTTCGTTCCCATGATTGGGGGTTACTATCGGGAGATCACGCCTGATATGATCTCCCTTCTTGGAGAAGCCGACAACACGCTCGCGCAAATTCCGTACAGGCTTCAAGAAGGAGCCCGCCACGTTATTGCGAACCTCGTTCTGAGTAACATGGCAATTATGCCTTGGCAGACACGCCTGGAGACCGTCTACAGCGAGGATGACGACAACTGGGTGAAGTCCTGCCTGGTGGACTGGAACCGTCAGTATCCAGAACACCTGCTCCTTGCCCCTGAGCAAAGCGGCAAGAGTGGCGAGACCGCAATGATATGTGCGTACTTCTTTTTAGTGTGCGGTTGTGCACCTTTGGTTTCTGTTAGAACCCATGGTGGGCGTAAAGGTGAAGGCGGCGTCGGAATGGAGAAATCTCTCAACGGAATAGTATCCTCCCAGACTGGATACCTGGATGGAACTGCTTCTCCCAAAGGGTGCGTTGTCACTCTCGGCAACATCCTTGACCACGTGCACGAACTTGGAGTTGCAGGAGGCATTAACGGCAGGGACCGCGGGTACTTCTACTTGCAAGCGGCACTCAAAGAGCCTGGCAAGGTGGGCATCGTGTGCCGAAAGGGAAACGATTGTAATGAAATGGGCATTCCGATCATCCTTCAAAATACCCCGAATATCCGCCACGTTAACAATCTGTGTGAGTTCTTGTGCAACAATTACGGAGCGTTCAAGGTGGGAGACAAATATAAGGCGAGGCTGGCGTTCATCAACGACGAAAACGACATCAACTTCTCAGGAGGTGGAGACGAGACCAACCTTATCCAAAAGGAAATGAAGAAGGTACGCCAGGAGTGCATGTTCAACGTCTCGATCACTGCCACAGCAAACACCATCCTAATGGATACCATTCCTTACATCTACATTCGCAGAAGCCACCCAAACAATTATTATGGGATTGCTAACGAACGTGTCCAGTGGAAACTCCTGGAAACGCTGAAGGAGAAGGAAACAGAGGAGAGGAAAGCGCAGAACGAGCGAGGCGAAGAGGTCAAGGAGGAGATATTTCCCCCCTTTGGCAAAACGTGGACACAAACTTTAACTGGAAAATCGCAGTGTTCTAAAGAGTATGAAAGCCTTGAGCTGACAAAACGCGCTTACTTGGACATGGTCAACTTTCCCGATCGCGTTCTCGATGGTTGGAGGCACGCTGCCATTCGGGTCGTCCGAGCTGGATCTCAGCAGGCACTCGCGATCTACTTTGCATCACTGAAGAAAAGTAAGGAAGTCTTCACTATGGAGTGGCATTCTACGTTAACGACCACAGACGAGTATGTCATCTATCGCTCCGGCAGGGAGCACGCTGGGGTACGAATTTGGGTGTGCGCTCAAGAGTGGCTTGAAAAAATCTGTCCAATATGGAACGTGCTATATCCAGGTCTCAAGTGGGAGAGGTACACAGTCGACAGACTGGCCAAGGATCAGGTGCTTGACCATAAAAGTAAGTCAGAGCACCATGACGTTGTACTGGTTGAGCTCCCGGACGCTGAGCAGACTCGCCTGCGAGCCGCCATCACTGCCGTTTCAAAGTTGTGGCGCCCTGACGGAGACCTCTCAGGCCCTCCCAACAGAAAGGTGAGACTCCTCGTGTTTTCCGGTGAGATGAATGGGCGCCAGGTTCCGAACAAGGCCGACGATAACAGCACTGTGCTCACGGATATATGCTATCGGGTTCATATCGGTGATAACACTATGAAATCGAGCGTTGCTGCTGCCACGGCAAGTCAACAGATCAGCCGGGTTTGTGGAATCACCCACCACGTCCTGTCAAGCGATCCCATTATCTGGTCGACCAAGAAAACCTCGCAGTACATCCTAAATCACCATCAACTGCAACGCGAACTTTGCCAGCTACAGGCTGAACTTGAGGCATCTGAGCGACAAATGCAAAACACGGATTCTGCTTTTAATGACCGTCGTAAATACGTCTCTCTTCACAAGTATCTGACAGATAATATCCAGAGGAGGGAGCGATTTCCAGTTTTGGCCCAGCTGAGGGACTTTGTGATTAAAGAAACCAGGCAGCAGCAGGAAAAAGAAAGCAAGAAATCAAATCTCTCGCCTGGCAGCAAAAAGCCCAGATTACCAAGAGTTTCACAAATATCAGTAGGCAGGACTACTGGGCCAGCTCAGACTCTGGGAGCGATGGAGATGCTAAGTGGCGTTGGTGCTGCATTTCCTGTGGATGTCCAAGATGTAGTTGCGCGCAGCCCAATGTATGACCTAGAGGCAGAATATGAAGCTCCCATGGACACAGAGGAAGCCGCGAGATACATTGAAGTAAACATTGCGTTGCGAAAAAAACACGCGTTGCAAGACATCAAGCGGATTGCCAGAGGTGTTTTCTTCAGAAACGAGGAGCGAACTGAGAGTGGTCATCACCGGGCACTTGCATGCGTTCTTGACTTCTTCAAGCGCCATCGTACAACAACTGGCTCAGGCCTCCCGGACTTGTGTCAGTTGCGGAGCATTGTGTCAGTTGACGACCTGGATAATGTGATCCTTTTGGATACTCGTACAGATACGGAGTCTCAGATACGAGCACTTTTCAGTCAAACTGATATCCAATCTGTTTATCAAGAACGACTTGGGATGTCACTTTTCGTACATGCTGATGGTGGCTGGAGGATGCAGCAAGAAGTGGCAGATAAAATTCATGAACTTGAAAAAGCGTGTGCAGATATCACAGTCCCTCACAAGATTCGAAAGCTTTGGAAAGCAGATGCGTCAGAGGCAAAAAGTGCAAAGGTTATTCGATCAATACTTCGAACATCACTCTCGACTTTCTTTGAACAGAGGGGGACAATTGTCAAACCGGAAGAACAGAAGCTTTCACTGGTCCCTCACATTACGATCTCGCAGCTCGAGGATTTGCTCTTCAGATCGGAATTACGCAAGGAAAGTTGGAAATTATTTTGCGTGAAGAGTCGAGTGTGGGATGTCCCGGTTCTCGAGAGGATTGGTGAAAGCGAGGAGCTGAAAATTCACACTGAAATGCTCAAGCAACTGCAGCGTGTGCCAGAATTGACATTGACACCAGGGTCCGAGTTCTCTCTCTACCGCGATGAATTATTGGAAGGAGTTACACAACCCCAGTTTGCTCAGGTGAGACCTGGTTTGCCACTTGTGGAAGAGATAAAGCACACTGGAATAATTTTAGAGAAATAGTGCGCTTATCGAATAACCGTGCCACTTTCTTCCAAGAGATGTGTGTGTATGTCACACTGAGGTTAGACTTCCCTTATGACACTAGTAAAACATGCTTGAAAGAACATTGACAGTCTCCATCTAAGGAAGCTGACACCGTACCGTGCTCAACTTCTTGTTGTTGGCCGACGTTTGCAACTACCGTTGGTAGTACTAGCCATGGGAACTCTGAGTCTGCCCGTGGGGCTCCACCTCGTTCAGCCTCCCTTTTACATTTGAGGGTCGCTATTCACCTTGTCCTCCTCACGAGTCAGTCGGCCCTGGCAAAAGGCCTTCTTAGCAAATCCCTCCCACATCTGCACAAGCTTGTCCCAATTTAGCTTCTGCTCCTGCGTACAATGATGCCCTAGCTTGTGTGGCTCATGCATGCCATTGTGTGAGGCAATCGATGCATGTGCGTTTGCAGGTAGGCAGTGCATCTGCAACAGCAGCACAACCAATCGCTTTCACTTCAACACCAGCAGCAGCGGGGCCTTCTAATATGGTTGCAAACGCAACTGCAACAGTCGCCATTCAAGCCACCGGCATGCAGCCACAACAATTCCAGGTCCCAGCTCAACAGCAGCCACAACAACTGCACGAGATCATGCATGGGCGTGTTGCAGATGAAACATCAGCCGCAGGTGTTATAAGAATGCTTCAACAAAAACTATCTCCTGACGTGTTACAAGCTGTAATCAACGGCCTGATGGCTGATCAATGAGTTGAGTCAAATGCAAATTTTGGATGACAGATTTTTTGTCAATGACACTTGCAGGCTATTGCGAATAACTTTCCACGATGTATTAGTAGTATGATAGTGTGATATAAGTATATAATAGTATAGTAAAGTAGTATGATAATATGAGAAGAATAGTGTCTTGGTGTACCGGTAGTATTTCAGTGTACGTATGGTAATAGCAGATTCGCTCCCTTGGGCCCCACAACATTGTAAGGACCTTATTATAGCAAACCAGTGTACATCACTGTTCATGTTGGCAACTTTTCTAACAGAATTTGAAAATTCGTAATGACCCGTCCTCACCTTACACTAAAAATCGAGAATTGTATGCCCCATAAATCACCGCATTCACTACCAACTTTGCATTTAAATACATAATACATGTATTAACCATTTCATGGTTTGCACATTGCACTCAAACAGGCCTATACTTAAACTTATATAGATCATGTGCAAAAATCCAACATCTTTGCCGGAAATATACCAATTTCAGCACAAAGACACGAAATTGCAATTACAACCGAAGTAATGTCAAGCAAGCTCGGTGTTCTAATCACTAGATGTCCGCGATATTCTGATCACCATTCACGACCCGTCAAAAGTTGTGCTAGGAGGCAAGCACAAGAGCAAGAAAAACGGCTAAGTACAAAACGCATTAGTACTCAGTACGGAGTACAGTAGGACCGATCAGAATGATGTTGATGTGAGGTGCCTAGCCTGTTGTACGGAGTACTCAGTACAGTTGAGTTATGGAAAGAGTTCCTGAATGTATAAGAACTCTATGTGTAATCCGTTTCGGAGATGAGAAGTGAATTGAGAATTGTGACATAAAAGTAAAGAGCCGTAACTGCTGTATATTGTGTATTGAAAGCATGCACTGAAAGCAAAAGCATTACTAGAAGGATTTACGAAACCGAAGTCCGATAGTAGACCAACCGAAATCATACCTCGTGCGGTCGTTTAATAAGTGTAGATAATATAAGTCCGAAACCGTAAAGAAGAGAAGAAGCAAGAGTGTAGACTCCTACAAAATGGTAATTAGTCCGTGTTTTCACGTTGCTTCCCTGTTTTTTTTGCGCGAATTCTGATCAAAACCACCTTGCCTCGCGTGATTAGCTAGCGTAGAACCCTTCTACGAAATCGAGAATGCCTGTTCTTTTGCTTGCGTTGCGCGGCGGTGTGTGGGTTTGAGGGTTCCAGGTACTCTTGGGACCGCGTTGGCGTGGAGGAATCTAGCCCAGCGACAATCTTTTTGAGGTGCGAGCGTTGCCCCTTCTATTAGCACGCATAACGCACGCACGCATAGCCGAGATTTTGGCGTTCCGCAGGTACTAGAATTACGAATCGCTTCAGAATTTCGGCAATTCCGACCCTTCGCGGCGGAAGCGCTGCGCAAATTTTTTAAAATTGCGTAGCTTTTGCTGAATTTCGGGATCGATTTGTGATCTTGCGTACCTCTAGTGTAGCCCCCTAGTCCCCCCTATTCGGAAATTGCCGCGCTTCGGCCGGTGTGACTGCTTGTGCTCGCACGCAAGTGGTGAATTTCTGAAAGCAGGTGCTAGTTACCGCGCGTGGCGTGGGGCGTTTTTCAATTGAGTAGTTTGCAAGCGTACCGCGCGTGGTGTTCCCAATGGAGCTCTAATTTTCTAGTTCGCTCTATTCCGGAAATCTCCGCGCTTCGGCCGGTGTACCTGCTTGTGCTCGCACGCAGGTAGTGAATTTCTGGATCGGCGGGTGCTGGTCACCGCGTGTGTCATATAGCGCCTCCAGTTGGTTAGATCGCACGCATAGCACGCATATACTGTACTCGGATGGAGAGGAATTCCACGGTCGGTCGGGTCGTCGTGGCGGGGGTCGGGCCGGCGCCGCCCCCGGCTCAGCCGTGGGGTCCGGTCAGTCGGGATCTCGCGCTGCGGGTCTGTCGGTCGGCCCGGGCTCTTCGGAGTTCTGGGGCGCGGCTGGCAGGTCGGACAGCCGGGATTGGCGCTCCCGTGAGAGGGGGAGGGGAGTGCGGCGTGCACTCGCACGCCAATACGGCGGTGAAGCCCTCGAGGTTACACCGGCGCGCACGCCCCTGAGGGCCCCTCCGGGGTTGTCTGGTGGCCCCCCCAGGGCCTCACCACCGAGAACCCCCTCACCAGCGAGAGTCAGTGGGGCTGAGCCAGTGTCCGAGCTCGCATTGAGCTCGGCGCTACGGCAGCCGGCGCGCCGGAAGCGTGCGTCGCCCGAAGCTCCGGCACCGGCGGCGAGCGCCAGCTCCGAGTCGGACTCGGACCGCTCTGCTAAGGGACTGAACCCCTCAGCGGCTCCCTTCTCCCCACTCCCTGCGTCCAGCAGGAGTGCGGGCAGTAGGTTCGTCCGTCAGGAACCGGCGCCGGGACCGGTAGCGTCCTCCCTCTCTCCCCTCGTGGAGAGCGAGCAAGGGAATCTCATCAGCGCCCCAGGGCGCTTTGAGATTTACCGAGCCAGTGACTGGAGCCCCCCTGCAGAAGGGGAGTTTGACGATGTCCGGCGCTCAGAGCGGCTGGACGTCGTCCAGTCACGGGAGCACGAGTCTCGCATCCGGCCCAATCCAGCTTGGCGAGGGGAGCGACGTCAATCCATGCTCGCATTGGCCCTCCGTCAATGGAGCACTTGGGCGCTGGACTCGGCGCAACGACGTGCAAGAGTCTCCCTGCCAGCTCGTCAGCGCGCAACCGCGCGGCTTGCGTGGGTCGCATGGAAGGCCAGAGCGGACCGGTCAGCGCATCAGCGCGAGCTCCAGCGCCTGGCATTCCAAGCTTGGAAGGACGTCACCCAGCAGGTCGCCCAACTTCAGGGCCTGTTTGTCAGAGGCAGTCGGCGTCGAGTCGAGTCCGCTTTCGCGGCATGGCGCCAGCGTGTCGTCCAGTCACAGGGTCTGTGGCGCAGGGGCAGTCGACGTCGAGCTGGGGCCGCCTTCATGGCATGGCACCAGCAAACGATGCTCGCCAAGGAGAGGAGCACCTGGTGGGTTGGAGCCCGGAGCCACCGGATGACTCAGATGGTCAGAAGGTGTCTCCGCGAGTGGCGCCGACTCCCCAGGACGACCCCAGTCAGCTCGGACTCGTCCCAGGGAACGAGTGCCCGCCGTCCAGTAAGGAAAGCGGGAACCTCATCCGACGTCAGCTCTTGCTCGGATTCTGACCAGGAGTCTTGGTGGCGAGACATCCGTCGAGGCCTAAAGCGCCTGGGGAAAGACCACCCGCTGTCAGGGGTAATGTGGTTCCAGTTTAACCCCTAAGCCGGTGTTTGGGTCATTTTTGACCCAAAGGGCGTTTGACCCAAAGGGCAATATGTACATATACAAGTGGATATAATGAACAAGATGGTGGATGGTTCGTATCAAACTGTCGGGTCAATCGATACCTCTCACATGACGACTTTATTTGACATGTTTCCGCAAGAAATATTGCATATATTCAGCGAAATGCACAACTACCCGAACATACCCAAAAGAAAAACACCGGCTTAGGGGTTAAGGACCATGGGCTCTCCGACGACGGCGCTTATCGCCTGGAGATCCACCAGCATTCAGTCTCCGAGTCCAAGGGATTGATGCAGCAAAAGCGCGAGGACCCTCACAACTCCCTCGGGAGGTGTAGATTCTCTGCCTTTGCCATCAACGTCAGCAGACCAGGGGAGATAGTACGCCGAGGAGTGGACCTCCAGGAGGTAAGGAGAGCGGTCGTCGCTGCCGTCAGAATGAGCGGCCGCACCCGGAAGTCACACAGGGGTCTTAGGAAGCCAGGTACGGCACCTCCGAGTTCCGCGGCCCCCGGTCGTGGGAACTGGTCAAACCGGTTTGCTCCCCTCTCGTCCTCATCGGAGGAGGAGCATCCCGCGGAACCTCCGAGGCCTAGGACTCAGGCGCCTAAGCCGAGCGGCCCCAGTCGCCTGGTGCCTCGCACCAGGAAGTCCAGTCGAGCACCCTCGGCCCCGCACCCCGGTCCGACTTCCTCAGGGGACACGTCGTCGACCTCGTCGTCCCCGGAGTCCACCTGGAGCAGGAACAGTCAGGACCTGCAAGAGCTGAAGGAAGCCTGGCAGAAGGAGTCTCAAGCTCGGGAGGCAGCTGCCGAGGCTCGCCTGGAACAGCTGTCTCGGCAACTCCAAGAGAGTCAAAGAGCTGCCGAGGAGCGCAGGATCTCCGATCAGCGCGCTGCCGAGGAACGCAGGGCCTCCGAGCAACGCGCTGTCGAAGAGCGCTGGGCTGCAGACCGGCTGGCCGCAGAAGCCCGGGAGACTGCCAGGCAGTTGGCTGTCGACGAGAGCGTCGCTCAGCAGGTAGCTGCTGATGAGCGGCGAGCAGCAGATCGGAGGTCGGCTGAGGCCCAGCTAGAGGAGAGGCTGCAGGCGGTCATAGAGTCACAAGTCCAAAGGCTCGCCCTGGTTCAGGCTTCGCCCTCGGGGCCCGTGGAGTCAGACGCTCGAGGGCCCGCAGCGGCGGTGTCGAGTCCGGTTCAGGAGACGCCCATCTCCCGAGAGGGACATGAGCTGGTGGAGCCGGCTTCCGTCGTCACCTGTGACGTCGGGAACCGGGGCGTTCAAAGCCCGCCGGAGGAGTCACACACGGGCGTGGCATCGCTTCCGCCGCACTCATGGGACTTTTTTTCCCTTCCAGTGAAAGTCTGCGCCGCACTCCGGGAACACGTGGTCGAGCACGGCAAGCTAGGGGTCGACGCCCAGCGCCTGTTTTACGACGCCGCCCGTAGGTATCGCTCCCTTGGGCAGGTCGCTGGGTGCGTGCACCCTACCAGTCGGATCAGGCAATTCCTGAAAGCGAGGGTCTCGGACGATGACAGAGTCCTCGGGTCACAGGTGATTCACAGTCTCACGGCGGCCGTAGCGTCCGTCGCAGAGAACTGCGCTCGCTGCGGGTGCGGGCACGTGGAGAGTCCGGTGCATATGTGGACATGTCAGATGGGCTCTAGGAAAAGTGTGGTGGCTATCCTGAAGACTGTGTACCTGCCGGTGTGTGGGTTTTGCTCCGCGGACGTGTGGCCCGGTGCTTTCGACAACTTTCCGGTTGTGTCACCGCCTCCGCTTGCAGCTGCAGCGGACACACCAGGAGACGGGGGGATGGCCCCTCAACATGAGCACTCGGAGCCACACGAGTCCCCGGAGGAGCCCGGTGTCAGCAGTCATGGAGGTCCCGGAGGCTCGGGGGGTGATGATCCTGGAGGGCCAGGAGGTCCGGGGGGTCCGGGCGAGGGTCCTGGCGGCGATGGGCCGGGTGAGGACGGGGATGGCGACAGCCAGTTCACCTTCGACTCCTCTCGTTACAGGGAGTCCCGACGCCATTACAGTC
This sequence comes from Cymbomonas tetramitiformis, assembly GCA_001247695.2. Classification (NCBI taxonomy): domain Eukaryota; kingdom Viridiplantae; phylum Chlorophyta; class Pyramimonadophyceae; order Pyramimonadales; family Pyramimonadaceae; genus Cymbomonas; species Cymbomonas tetramitiformis. The sequence continues at coordinate 9,333 of LGRX02034238.1, read as the reverse complement.
GTAAGGACGAGCAGCACGCCCTTAAGGAGGCCCTCAGAGCCATGGAAAAGGCAGTGGACAGATACCACACGGAGTGCGAGAACGGGTGTTCCGCTCGGTGAAAACAAACAGGCTAAGCTCCATAAACAGTCCGGCCGAGTGCTTTTATCATGCACCTCGGAAACCCGGATAATACGAAATGATGACAGTGACTGTACAGTACGTCTGTACAGTCACCCTAGCTACTAGCGGGGTCATAGTTCCGATCAGTGACAGGTCAGGCTAGGGGCTATCAGAGCCCATATATAATAATAACCCTGAACCTAAAGTCCAGCACACCACCCGGAGCTGTGACCGTAGCTAATAGGGCTAGGCAAGCGGAGCAAAGTAAACAAGAACAAACAGCTACTTCACTGGAAACAGATATATTTCTAGCTGGGTGCCCGGGGACTTGTCCCGGCACAACCCACTACTGCGGCTAAGGCTAATCACACCTCCAGGATATGAAATAAGCAAACTCTAGCCACTGCAAAGCTGGTCGGCAGAGCCGAGTTCAACAGACGGATTCCAAGCGAGAAAAGCATCCGAAGTCAGTTGAGAAGAGATATCATAAATATTGACACCACCAGACCCAAGTGGGCAAGGTGGGAGAGCAAGAATGCTTGAAGAAGCCGAAGCAGACGATTGAATAGCACCACCAGACCCAAGCGGTTCAGGTGGATCCCAGAGTGGAACGGCAGGATCCCCAAGCGGGTAAGTAACCGAGGTCGATTGAGAAAAGTACTGTGGCACATCCCGCGGCGGTAATGGCGAACCAGCAGTAATATCAGGCGGGTAAAAGAAATCCAGCACCGCAGCCTCGGGATGACCAGAACAGTATCCGTAAGTGGCTCCGGGCTCTACCAGGCCCCTGACACCACCGCCGACCACGAGGGTCGGCATCGCCGTAGCACTGAACAGAAACGTAGCCACCATAAAAAGGCTGAGTGCAAATTCATTGAACCCAAACGGCTTGGAGCCCCTGGGGACCCCGAACCGCCGGAATGCTGCAGCCGCCAGCGGTGCACCCCCCTCAATCTCAGGCAGGCAGACACCAGGAGGGCAGCCAGAGCCCTCCCCATCATCATCGGAGTCACAGACATCAACAGGCTCAGGGTCAATGTCAAACCAGTCAGGGTGGACAGTGTTGAATGTTTTGAAAGAAATGTCAGTAGGATCCACGTGGCCGAGAGACAGAGAGGCAGACGGCGGCACAAAGGTGGCACGGCTAACCTCATGCAGGTCAACCGGCTCATCATGCACAGGTGCAGAGGCCCGCGGCAGCAGTTGCTTGTCAGTGGCCGGCTCAGCGACACCACCAGCAAGCGGACCGCTGACCGCAGAAAATGCAACACGGCCCAGGGAAAGATGTTCATCGGGTACAGACTCAGCAGAGGCAGCAGCATCCCTGAACTGCTGCAGAGCCGTAGGCTCTGGAGCAAAGGAATGCGCAAACAGCTCACAGATTTCAGGTTGCCCCACGAGAGCACATAAGTGCTCCATGGACCCCTCTTCCCCTCATCTCCAGCGTCATAGTACCGCTGGCAGGGTAGAAGTCTTACCGTGGCGGGCCGGCCCGGGGCCGCAGAATCTCGCTCCGGGCCGAAAGCGGGCCGAAGGGGCTTTCGCCCCCGGGCCGCACAAAAATATGAGCCGGCCAAACTTCGGCCAAAAATATAGGCATTTTATGCCACTTTTTATCAAACCCCCATACTTAATTTCAAAATTTCGCGCCTGCGGCGGGCATTTTTCTTCCTTGACCGTTTTGGCCGAAAGCGGGCCAGCGGAAATATAGTTTACGGGCCGTAAAGAATTTGGGAAGACTTCTACCCTGACCGCTGGAAACGAAGGGCAAGCACATCGGAGTCGTATGACTCGACGGCTTGGCAGTAGGATGCCGACTACAGCGGGTGAGTGTCCTTGTGAGGACACTCACTGAGCCAATGCTTCGACCCAACGGCACGGCACTTCTCGTGCTTGCACGATGGGACAAAGGTGTCAGACCGCTTGTCAAAAGCCACCTCCGAAGAGGCGGAATGAGCAAGCGGCTGCACGCCAGGCCGGTGGAATTTCCGAGGAGTGTGTTTCCCAGGAGGCGGCTTGGAGCCACCCCTCTTGAGGGAATCCACATCCCGCTGCAACTTGACCAACTGAGCACTGAGCGACGCAATGGCCGAAGCCAGGTCAGTGTCAGCGGTACAAGATGCCACAGAAATAGGGCGCCCTGCATCACGCTTGCCCGAGAGCCGCCCGCAGCGGTACTGCTCGCGCACGCGTGCTTGCAGGGTGAGCAGGCTTACAGCCGCACGCTGTTCAGCTCGAGCAAACGAGTCAACCAGCGTGGCGTAAGCATGCCCAGACAGAGCAGACAGGAACTGCCTTTTAACAGCGTCCTCGGGCAGCGTCGTCAGACGCTGTGCATCCCGAAGACAGCTGTTAAAAAGACGAATCCCTTCATCAGGGTCTCGCTCATCATAAATCCTCACATCAAGTAGCTCAGTCAAAGACTCGAACGGAGTCGAATCATCACCGAGCATACGTACCACCTCGAGGGTGGCACGCTTGCCATCAGCAGGAACATCGGAGCCAGAAGTCTCCACCCAATTACGGGCAGGAGACCCTGGTGCAGTCAGCAGCAGCAGCACAGAGTACACCAATTCATTGGCAGCAGGCAGAACAGGAGCATCAGCAGCAGTCAGCTCAAACAGGGGTGCAAATGCCTGCGACTGCAGCGTGAAAAGTTGTTGCAGCTCGGAGATCAGCTGTGCGAAAATATCCGAAGCCGATGTCTCGTTGCCATGAAACTTTGTGGTTTTGTCACCCAAAACCTTTGTTGCTGCAGTTTTGGTGCACTGCACGTCAAAAGCATCCTTGCACAATCGCTGCACCAGCGTCGCAACCGCAGCTGACGCTTCAGACGTAGCTAAATGCGGCGTCGTGGGGGTAGCCGAGTTCAACGCCCCAATATCATCAAAAATAGTAGCTAACTTGCGCGCTCTAGCGCGAGTACGTGGTCTTTGCGGGGTGTCCATAATAACAATGACGTTGAGATGGGTAGCGTGGGCTAACGTGGCGACAGTAGGTAAGCCATATTCCGTGGCGGCCGATCCCTGCAGAAGTCTCAGCAATAAAAACAAGATCAAACAGGTCGTGAGCCGATTGGCTAAAAGTGGTTGCGACCCACAATACGCGGAATGCCCTCTCCACTGGCCAGGTGAAACGTAAAAATAAGCCATAGCGAGCGACGATACTGCTGCCGAAAAATGTTCCAAACCGATCTACACCTCAAGGAGAGGCCATACCGCGGAAAGGTCAACTACTGCCTAAGGGGGCGCCCACCCCATCTCTGTGTCAAAACTTAGCCAATCATGGCAACAGCTAGGCGCTGTGCCATCAGAACTACCGGGAAAGTGGTGACGCCTATAACCTGCGAGAACGGGTGTTCCGCTCGGTGAAAACAAACAGGCTAAGCTCCATAAACAGTCCGGCCGAGTGCTTTTATCATGCACCTCGGAAACCCGGATAATACGAAATGATGACAGTGACTGTACAGTACGTCTGTACAGTCACCCTAGCTACTAGCGGGGTCATAGTTCCGATCAGTGACAGGTCAGGCTAGGGGCTATCAGAGCCCATAATAATAACCCTGAACCTAAAGTCCAGCACGGAGGTGGAGGGGTCGTCCCACGTCTTTGGTCGGCTCCTCCGGTTTGTCCGGCAGGTCAGGGAGGTTCGGGAATTGGAGCCAGCCATGGAGATGGCGCGTCTGGGCACGCTAGAGGGCGGGAGTGAGGAGACGGTGTTGTCAGACCATTCCCTGCTGTCGGAAGTGGCCAGACACTGCTTCGGCAAACTGAGCTCCGAGCACCGCGAGCTTTCTTCGGTGTTGAAGGAAGCTCGGGACGGTAAGAACCTCACCCTGGACGTCATAGTGGTCCCCTTGGCGCAGCTGGTGATGCCCGACAAGGGGGGGATGGCGTCGATCGGTCCGTTCCTGCGTCGCGTGCGTCAAAGTCAGGACAGGCAGACTCGCACGGTCCGCGAGTTCTGGGACGGGGTGCACCTCGCTCACGACATCGTGAGCATGCTGGCTGCCCACGAGCTCACCACTCCGGTGCCAGAAGAGGAGCTGCTGGAAATATTCCTTACTGGGTTGATACCGGAGGTAAGGAGGGGAGTCTTCCTTATAGCCGAGAGGCAAGGCTCTTCGGTCCTGACCCTGAGCAGGACGGCCAGTAAAGGCCGCCACAAACTCCTGACCTGGGCCATAGAGGCTGAGCGGGAGTTACGGCAGAGCCAGGATAAGACGAGCCGCTCGGTCCAGCTGCTGGTCCACGTAGATGTCACAGAGGAGTTGCTAGCCATGGCGACATCCGCTAGCACTCCGACACCCACAGGGCAACGACTCGGTTCCCCAGAGTACGAGGGCTGCCGTCTGTGCAAGAGCATGGACCATTACGCCCGCGACTGTCCGCAGGCGAAGCAGCGCCCGAAAGAGTGGGCCAAGTGCCTCCTGGAGGACACCCTAGCGTTAATAGGGGACGATTCGATGGAAGAAGCTTTGGCTGCCATCGGATTGGATTTTGTCCAGGAGGACGCTCCCCAGCCCGGGGCGTCCTCCCCGCAGTAAAGGGCGTGGGCCCCGTCACGGGGTCAGGGGGACAGAAGGGCCCCGCGCCGGCGTCCACAGCGATGCAGGTGCTGCGTGATAGGTGGAGAAGGTGCGGGAGACACCTTAGTAGCAGCGCCAGGCGCCACCTCAGGAACCAGAGTCGGGTCGGGGAGTGTGAACAGGAAGATTTGGACATGCTAGCCGCCACCCGCACGGGAAGCCCAGAGCTTCCTGAGCGGGAACAGGTCGAACAACGCATCCAGAGAGAGCAGGCGAACATCTGGAAGTCCGCCGAAACCCCAGCAACCGCCTCGGTTCCGCGTCCCGAGGAGCCGTGGGAGCTGCTCTGTTGGATCACCGGTGCGGACACCCGGGATAAAAACCGGTCGAGCCACACAGTTGAGCCACGGGCAGTCTACCAACAGCACTTAACACGCTATTCGATGAAATTGACATTAGGGTAGATAATTGACATTAGCTGTTTTTTGCGATATTTAGAAAATATATGTGCTGAAAAAGTTAATGTTGAAAATAATTTTGCTCGCAGGCCTCCGCAACGGTAAAATTACAAGACACGTAGGAAAATGTTTCCAAGACACGGTGATGCATGCAATTTATTTTCTGTGATGTAAATGGTAGCGAGCATGACATACAAAAGAAATGAGCAATTGCCATATCAGATTTCTCTAATAATCGTATTTACATTATGTACATCTATTTCGTGCGTCTTAGTCGGCTGATTCTATTCACATTTCAACATCGCTACCGTCGTCTAGCTCATTTTCCTCGTTTTCGCTATTGTCTTCATCGCCTACTGTTTCTTCCACTTGCCCGTTATCAATTCGTCTTTTCTTGGCTCTTTGCGCCAGCAGTGCGACTATAAGTTGCCCATACTGCTCATATGGGATACAACCTTTTGCTTCGTTAGCTGCGATGTTCCACGCTAGCAATATCTCTGCACTTTTGAAGGGCTCAGTTGACGGCGTATCGGATGCGTTCTCCCAGAAGGCTCCCGCTTTCCCTGCCCACACCTTTCCGAGTCTTCGCTCCTTAGTGTCCGTGTATGTCTTCACTTTCAGGTACTTGTACTTCAACTCCTTCGCGTAGACAATCCGTGCATGCACTCAGACAAGCATCAGGGGGTCCGACCATTCTTTGCCGTTGAGCTTGACACGGAATTGGCATACATCGTTGGCCTTCACGCCCGTGATTTCTCCGAAGCAAACGGCGTAGCTGTTTACGGTCATCTGATCGAACGAAACCTCCCATACCGGGTTGGCCACGTACGCTTCAGCTTTTCTAGCAGCCCGATTCACCGCCTTACGTTTGCCCGTGTACACGGCAATCGGTGCACGTTCTACGCGTTCTTGAATTCGGGCTGGAATTTCTGCTGCTGCTGGCATCTGAGCTTCGGTGCGTCTGAGAGGAGCTTCCAGGGCATGCACCAAAGGGGCATTCAGACGTGCGTGCAATTTGCTCGGCAAAACGAACGGGACATTGGGCTCCTCGAAAATGCCCTCCTCGGTCAGCTTTCGTTGCTTCCTCAACAGCTCCGCCCACCACGCCTCGTGGGTAGGTGTAAACGTCGTACTCAAAATGGTCCGCATCCCGTCCACCAGATCCTCGAGCTTCGTAAGCCCTTCTTCGGAGAAGGCTTTCGGTTTGACAAAATCAGGCAGGTTCTCGGGCATAGAGTTCAACACCTTGAGGCCCTCCTCTGGTAGCCACTTCTTGTCGGTGGAATACATCTTGTATTGCACGACCACTTCGCCGGCCTCGTTCTTGAACGCTTTGAAGGTCTGCTGCGTGGAGATGCCACGGACGTTCTCGTAGCGACCACCGAACCAGGTCTTCAAATCATGCACTTTCCCCACCGCGGTCGTGAAGATGCCATCCGAGAAACACTCCTTTGCGATTTCCATCATCTCGTCAAGGGTCATCGCAAGCTTGCGTTTTAAGCGCACAGAAAAACGCGAGAACATCTGGTCGATGTTCTCGTGGGTGTGGCCGACGATTAGGAAGTTCACCTTCACCTTCTTGAACGCGCCAGACATAACCAACCAAGAGATATACGCCAAAAGCATAATGCTCTTGTTGGTGCCCACGTTGTCAAGCTGGACGTATAATACTTCCGGCATCGGGTACGGTTCCTCGCCATCCCCTTTACGACGGTGCTCTTGAATTCGAGTGACGTCACGATGCAGCACGTTCATCAGGAAGTTGGCGTCGTCACCGTAATTCGCGTAGTTGAAGTCCATAAACCGGCCAACGTTTTCGATGATGCTACCCATATTGTGCACGTCCAAGAAGTCCTTTCGGTCCAGATATGATGGCATGCGCATGAAATGCGGCAGGCGCGTCGTCCATTGGGTCATCCCGTCAATGATGACAGAGGAATATTTCCACCACGTCTTGTTTTCCTTGATGCTCTTAGTCATGTTGGATTTTCGGCCGTGTTTGTAGAACTTCTCACGTTCGGCACGCGCTTGGTTAAGGTGCACCTCTCGCATTTTGTCGTATTGACCTGAAAAAAAAAAAACGTTTTAATATACAAACTTCTAAAACAACGTAAAACGAATGCAAATACTATATTTTTCAGAATTTAGCTTACCGTGCTGGGATTTAGGTGTACCCTCCTTCAAGAGTTTGATCGAAGCACATACACTGCACTGCGAAAAACGCTTGCACTTCGGAACTTTGAGCCAAGATTTGAACTCGTCTTTCCAGATTTCGTAGAAGTACGGCAAGGAGACTTCCTTGGATTTGCGGTCGTGAATAGATAAGGAATCAAGATAATCATCCCAAATCTCTTCTCTTGTCTTCCCCGACGGGAGATGCGTCTCAGGTTTATGTGGCTGGGGTTCACCCTGTTCTTCCGCATATTTCTTCACGAAGGCGACGACATTTGATTTTTTGTTGGACAAACGCCGATTTGCCTCGCTGCCCGTCAGCCCGTGAATGAAATTTGTTCTTCCAGAGAGAACCCGCTCGCGCACGTCGCAGAAATATCCTTGGCTTATTTTGTAAACCTTCTGGTAGAATGCCGAGCACACCTGTAAATATACAAGCAAAGTGAATTCTATAACAAAGAAGAAAACCTGCTCATTAGCTTAATGAGCAGTTTTGGCAAAATTTCAGGAATATGCACAAACATTTATACTTCAAGGGAATTCTATAAAAAAGAAGAAAACCTGCTCATTAGCTTAATGAGCAGTTTTGGCAAAATTTCAGGAATATGCACAAACATTTATACTTCAAGAGAATTTATAAAAAAGAAGAAAACCTGCTCATTAGCTTAATGAGCAGTTTTGGCAAAATTTCAGGAATATGCACAAACATTTATACTTCAAGGGAATTCTATAAAAAAAAAGAAAACCTGCTCATTAGCTTAATGAGCAGTTTTGGCAAAATTTCAGGAATATGCACAAATATTTATACTTCAAAAGAATTTATAAAAAAGAAGAAAACCTGCTCATTAGCTTAATGAGCAGTTTTGGCAAAATTTCAGGAATATGCACAAACATTTATACTTCAAGCGAATTCTATAAGAAAGAAGAAAACCTGCTCATTATCTTAATGAGCATGTTTGGCAAAATTTCAGGAATGTGCAAAAACATTCATACTTCAAGGGAATTTTATAAAAAAGAAGAAAACCTGCTCATTAGCTTAATGAGCAGTTTTGGCAAAATTTCAGGAATATGCAAAAACATTCATACTTCAAGGGAATTTTATAAAAAAGAAGAAAACCTGCTCATTAGCTTAATGAGCAGTTTTGGCAAAATTTCAGGAATATGAACAAAAAGTTATTCTTCAAGGGAATTCTATAAAAAGGCAGGTAAACCGCTCATTAAGCTAATGAGCAGTTTTGGCATACTTACCGGTCTGTCACATATGAAGAACATAAATATGAACCTTGAGTCACAAGTTCTGGTTCCGCTCTTCATAAGATCTCTTATCATCCATTCTTTACGATCTTTTTGAGACAAGTCCCAAAACATTTTGCGTTGAGCTGCTAAGGCTGATGTGTGAAACATTAATGAGCAAAACGATTTGCATTTGCACCGATAAATTGCAATACTTTCTATGTCGGACTGTGAAAGGTTTCGTTCTTTGATTGTTATTTGACTCTTTTCTTTGGGTTTTCTTTTTGCTGATGTGTAAACTGCTCGTTCTTTACCGACCTTAGTTGTTTTCCCATTCAGCACACTTTCACTCTTTTCGTCACCCACGGAGTACGAACTAAAGCTTGCTTCAAGGCTTTGCGTTATCTCATTGAAGTCAACACTTGTGATCTTTCGCGTACTAGACTCTTGCGTGTTTATTGTGTCATCAGAGTCCGATGAGCGCTGAGTCGCGCGAGAGTAGCTAGTCTTTTGCAAGTTTGCAGTCATTGGAGTTTCTGCGCTTTTCGAGTGCATTGGCGTTTCAACGCACGGAAAGCATAATATCTCATCGTCGCAAACTGTTTTGTATAGCGATGAGCGACGAGCGTTAACTGGCGATGAGCGAAATACGTCGGTTTCTGTTTCTATGATATCGTCTTCCTTCTGGGTGTAGTATATTGCAGGCTGTGAAAGGTCAATAACTTCGTCGATAGCTTCGTCAGCTATTTGCCAGAACGGCCCCATCAGAAAAATAGTCCAAAAATCTTATGAAGCAGATTTCCGTGAAATGAAAACGACAAGAGTTCATTCCGAGTTTCG